>CM053029.1:18172806-18312806 GCA_028564925.1 Lithobates sylvaticus
TGTGTATGTGGCTCTGCCCCTTTCTATCAGCTATCAAACACCAGACAATGATTGGGCTGCTTAATAAAGGAGGCGGAGCCACATACACTGAGTGGCCCGCCCAGCCACTATCCCGTTGGCTGGTGTTTGATAGCTGATAGAAAGGAGGCAGAGCCACATACACGGAGTGGCCCGCCCAGCCACTATCCCCCTCTCCTAGATCAGTGCCAATCGGTGCCGCCTATCAATGCCCATCAGTGCCACCTGCCAGTGCCAATCAGTGCCCATCATTGCCACCTGTCAGTGCCAATTAGTGCCCACCAGTGCCACCCGTCAGTGCCAATCAGTGCCACCTGTCAGTGCCAACCTATGCCACCAATCACTGACAATCAGTGCCACCAAGATCCTGGAAGGAGAGGCACATGAGAGAGCGGAGAGAGGACAGTGGGAGAGAAAACTTCTAAGAGTCTCCATGGAGGACTACTGGTTGCAAGTCGGGAGAGCTGGTGAGTGAGCACAGGCGGGAGGGCCGGTGAGTGAGCACAGGCGGGAGGGCTGGTGAGTGAGCACAGTCAGGAGGGCCGGTGAGTGAGCACAGTCGGGAGGGCTGGTGAGTGAGCACAGTCGGGAGGGCTGGTGAGTGAGCACAGTCGGGAGGGCCGGTGAGTGAGCACAGTCGGGAGGGCCGGTGAGTGAGCACAGTCGGGAGGGCCGGTGAGTGAGCACAGTCGGGAGGGCCGGTGAGTGAGCACCGGAGGGATAAGGGCCTCCTCCTGACAACCCTGGGCTGTGGTTGTCGGGGTCTGCGGGGGGGCTTATCGGAATTTGGAATCCCCCTTTAACAAGGAGGCCCTCAGAACCCAGCCCCCCCCGAACCATACCAGGCCACATGCCCTAAACATAGGGAGGGTACTTTGAGGTCCCCCCAAAGCACCCTGTTGAGAGATAAGCTGTCAGTGATAAACAAGGCCCTCAGATCCCAGCCCCCCCCCCCCCCCCCCCCGTGAGTGAGCACAGTCGGGAGGGCTGATGAGTGAGCACAGGCGGGAGGGCTGGTGAGTGAGCACAGTGGGGAGGGCCGGTGAGTGAGCACAGTCGGGAGGACCGGTGAGTGAGCACAGGCGGGAGGGCTGGTGAGTGAGCACAGTGGGGAGGGCCGGTGAGTGAGCACAGTCGGGAGGGCCGGTGAGTGAGCACAGTCGGGAGGACCGGTGAGTGAGCACAGTCGGGAGGACCGGTGAGTGAGCACAGTCGGGAGGACCGGTGAGTGAGCACAGTCGGGAGGGCAGATGAGTGAGCACAGGCGGGAGGGCTGATGAGTGAGCACAGTCGGGAGGGCTGATGAGTGAGCACAGTCGGGAGGGCTGGTGAGTGAGCACAGTCGGGAGGACCGGTGAGTGAGCACAGTCGGGAGGGCCGTTGAGTGAGCACAGTCGGGAGGACCGGTGAGTGAGCACAGTCGGGAGGGCCGGTGAGTGAGCACAGTCGGGAGGACCGGTGAGTGAGCACAGGCGGGAGGGCTGATGAGTGAGCACAGTCAGGAGGGCCGGTGAGTGAGCACAGTCGGGAGGGCCGGTGAGTGAGCACAGTCGGGAGGACCGGTGAGTGAGCACAGTCGGGAGGACCGGTGAGTGAGCACAGTCGGGAGGGCCGGTGAGTGAGCACAGTCGGGAGGGCCGGTGAGTGAGCACAGTCGGGAGGACCGGTGAGTGAGCACAGGCGGGAAGGCTGATGAGTGAGCACAGTCAGGTAGCAGTTCCTTTTTTTACAGAAACGAAACTTAGAATATTCTGTTTCCTGGAATGCGAGTCACATGACGACATCATCAATAACCTGCCAAAAGACGGGAGCTCAGAAGGGAGTGCCACCCCTCCGGCCAGCAGGAAAAAGGTCTTCTAAAAATATATGTACGGGTCAACGTCATCACCGACCGCCAACACCTTCACTCCTGATTTTATAATGATAGCGTGTGCCCGCTGGGCAAAGGAACCGAATACACATATCAGACAATAAGGTGTGAAGAGACAAAGGGAAGGGAAAACACAGACTTCATCATGTCTGCCACAAGGCTGTATATACAGTGCCGTGAAAAAGTATTCATACCCCTTGAACTTGTCCACATTTTGTCATGTTACAACCAAAAAAAACGTAAATGTATTTTATTGGGATTTTATGTGATAGACCAACACAAAGTGACACATAATTGTGAAGTGGAAGTAAAATGATAAATAGTTTTCAATATTTTTTACAAATAAATATGTGAAAAGCGTGGGGGGGGGGGGGGGGGGGGGGCATTTGTACGGCACCCCCCTTTACTCTGATACCCCCAACTAACATCTAGTGGAAGCAATTGCCTTCAGAAGTCACCTAATTAATAAACACAGTCCACCTGTGTGTAATTTAATCTCAGTATAAATACAGCTGTTCTGTGAAGCCCTCAGAGGTGTGTTAGAGAACCTTAGTGAACAAACGTCATCGTGAAGGCCAAGGAACACACCAGACAGGTCAGGGGATAAAGTTGTGGAGAAGGGGTTAAGTTCTAAAAAACAAAGGAGTGCGCACGGGGTGTGCCGGGTGTGCCTGGGCACAACCTAATGGAGATCTGCTGTAAAATGCTGCAAGAGACTGTATAGGGAGCTGCCTGTGAAACAGTTTCCCATTGAGCAGTCAGGGAGGCATGTAAGAGCCGCTCAGCGCGTGAAACTGTCATGTAATGTCACTGCTTGCAGAGAAGAGCTGTCAAAACTCGGCGATGATGTCAGAGGTGGGCGGGACCGAACAGCTAGCCTATCAAACACCAGCCAATTGGATGGGGGGGGGGGGGGGGCCGCTCTGTGTATGTGGCTCTGCCCCCTTTCTATCAGCTATCAAACACCAGCCAATGATTGGGCTGCTTAATAAAGGAGGCGGAGCCACATACACTGAGTGGCCCGCCCAGCCCCTATCCCATTGGCTGGTGTTTGATAGCTGATAGAAAGGAGGCGGAGCTACATATATGAAGTGGCCCGCCCAGCCACTATCCCGTTGGCTGGTGTTTGATAGCTGATATAAAGGAGGCGGAGCCACATACACGGAGTGGCCCGCCCAGCCCCTATCCCGTTGGCTGGTGTTTGATAGCTGATAGAAAGGGGGCAGAGCCACATACATGGAGTGGCCCGCCCAGCCACTATCCCGTTGGCTGGTGTTTGATAGCTGATAGAAAGGAGGCGGAGTCACATACATGGAGTGGCCCGCCCAGCCACTATCCCGTTGGCTGGTGTTTGATAGCTGATAGAAAAGAGGGGGAGTCACATACATGGAGTGGCCCGCCCAGCCACTATCCCGTTGGCTGATGTTTGATAGCTGATAGAAAGGAGGCAGAGCCACATACACGGAGCTGCCCGCCCAGCCCCTATTCCATTGGCTGGTGTTTGATAGCTGATAGAAAGGAGGCGTAGCCACATACATGGAGTGGCCCGCCCAGCCACTCTCCCATTGGCTGGTGTTTGATAGCTGATAGAAAGGAGGCGGAGTCACATACACAGAGCTGCCCGCCCAGCCCCTATTCCATTGGCTGGTGTTTGATAGCTGATAGAAAGGGGCAGAGCCACATACACGGAGTGGCCCGCCCAGCCCCTATTCCATTGGCTGGTGTTTGATAGCTGATAGAAAGGGGGCAGAGCCACATACACGGAGCTGCCCACCCAGCCCCTATTCCCTTGACTTGTGTTTGATAGGCTAGCTGTTCGGTTCCGCCCACCGCCGACATTGGCGCCAAGTTTTGACAGCTAGTCTCTGCAAGCAGTGACATTACATGACAGTTTCACGCACTGAGCAGCTTACATGCCTCGCTGACTGCTCAATGGGAATCTCCCCCTCTCCTAGATCAGTGCCAATCGGTGCCGCCTATCAATGCCCATCAGTGCCACCTGTCAGTGCCAATCTGTGCCACGTGCCAGTGCCAAACTGTGCCCATCATTGCCACCTGTCAGTGCCAATTAGTGCCCACCAGTGCCACCTGTCAGTGCCCATCAGTGCCCATCAGTGCCATCTGTCAGTGCCAACCTATGCCACCTATGACTGACAATCAGTGCCACCAAGATCCTGGAAGGAGAGGCACATGAGAGAGCGGAGAGAGGACAGTGGGAGGGAATACTTGTAAGAGTTTCCATGGAGGACAACTGGTCGCAAGCCGGGAGAGCTGGCGAGTGAGCACAGTCGGGAGGACTGGCACCACTGAGAGACCTGGGAGACTGCAGTTTGAGAGATGGGTGCAGAACCAGTGTAGAGAGGTCTGTGGAAAAGGGCAGCGGAAAGGGGTCTCTGCAGCCAGGCTGGCTGGCAGGGCACGAAGAGAGCTATCTGGAAGTGGTAGCTGAGCAGAGGACAGCTTGCACCCAAACTATTCTACACCACCGGGGCCCGACGTCCCTGCCCGCAAAAGGCAGTTCATTGAGGCCTGGCTGATACAGTGTCAGGCCTACCAATGTGGTGCTAGCTGGTCTGGATGAGTGACAGGCTGCAGCAAGAAAAGTGCTGGAGGAGGAAACAGAGAGCAGCAAGTGTTTGTGCTGGAGAGCGAGTGAAACGTATATACAGGAGTGTATAAAGGAGTCCAAAGCAAATTTGCACAAATTTTTTCCCGGCCATTCCATAATTCCCGAATCCCTATTCAAGTTTAATCCCCTTTAAATAAACAAAACAAAAAAGAAAAACAATGGACTGGTTTTCTGTCTCCGAGTGACTGGGATGGATGTTTGGCTGGGCAGGTTGGTGGGTGAACCACCACACACAGCAACCCCTAAGGGGGCATGGCTACATGTATGTTTTCTGGGAGTGTCTGGTGCAGGTGTCACATCTGGTGCACAGCGTGGAGCAGCAGGAAGGTCAACGGGGTCCAGACCGGAGCGGAGCAACTAGCAGACAGCACACATGCTGTGCAACATGGGAACGCTATATCAGAAGGTGATTGGGAACCGGAGTGATAAGACTGTGTGGCAGAGGATCAGCAGAGCTGGGGGACCCGAGCAGGAGAAACTAGCAGAAGTCTCACATCGTGAGCAGCATGGGAGCAATATAATGGGGGATGAGTGATGACCATAGAGAGAGGAGGATCAGAAAAACAGAGGATCAGCAGAGCTGGGGGACCAGAGCAGGTGAAAATAGCAGATGTCACACATCGTGAGCAGAATAGGAGAAATGTAATGGGGGATGAGTGATGACCATAGAAAAAGGAGGATCAGAAAACCAGAGGATCAGTGGAGCTGGGGGACTGGAGCAGGAGAAACTCGCAGATGCCTCATATCGTGAGCAGAATGGGAACAATGTAATGGGGATGAGTGATGACCATAGAGAGAGGAGGATCAGAAGACCAGAGGATCAGCAGAGCTGGGGGACCGGAGCAGGAGAAACTAGAAGATGTCACACATCGTGAACAGCATGGGAGCAATGTAATGGGGGATGAGTGATGACCATAGAGAGAGGAGGATCAGAAAAACAGAGGATCAGCAGAGCTGGGGGACCAGAGCAGGAGAAACTAGAAGATGTCACACATCGGGAACAGCATGGGAGCAATGTAATGGGGGATGAGTGATGGCCATAGAGAGAGGAGGATCAGAAAAACAGAGGATCAGCAGAGCTGGGGGACCAGAGCAGGTGAAAATAGCAGATGTCACACATCGTGAGCAGAATAGGAGAAATGTAATGGGGGATGAGTGATGACCATAGAGAAAGGAGGATCAGAAAACCAGAGGATCAGTGGAGCTGGGGGACTGGAGCAGGAGAAACTCGCAGATGTCTCACATCGTGAGCAGCATGGGAGCAATATAATGGGGGATGAGTGATGACCATAGAGAAAGGAGGATCAGAAAACAAGAGGATCAGTGGAGCAGGGGGACTGGAGCAGGAGAAACTCGCAGATGCCTCATATCGTGAGCAGAATGGGAACAATGTAATGGGGATGAGTGATGACCATAGAGAGAGGAGGATCAGAAAACCAGAGGATCAGCAGAGCTGGGGGTTGCTACTGAGTGGGGGATTAGCAGAGCTTGGGGTTACTACTGAGCTGGGGTTTGTCTGGGCCCCTTTAAAACAAATAGAAAATGATTGCATAGTAGTATAACACAAAATAACATTATGGTTGGCATACAACATACACTGGATTATCTGCAGTGGAGTGGAGGGGGATTTGCACATGTTGGGTATCTCTGCGTACTTCGGAATGAGAGCAATAATTCTCGGTTCCTCATTTGCAGTTACTTATAAAGTGAAGAGCCGTAAAGGCATTTAAAGCGCCATCTATTGATCATTTTGGGTACTGTCATTTTTCACCATCTTTGCCCCGACACATCCGGTATCTATTTAACAGATCTCATCTTTTATTCTGTAACAAAAATTCAGGGGTTACCCTGGGGTCTATGTATAAAAAATGTTGCTGAATGAATGTGGCACACAGGCACACAGCTCCAATGAAAATTGCTGTATTATGCGTTATGTAATTATTTTGGATGACTGAAAGCGCCACCTAATGGCCAAAATTATAATTTGTTTTCCACGATTGAAGTATTTAACTACCTTAGATCCGCGCTATAGCCAAATGACGGCTACAGCGCGGATCTGATATGCCGGGACGACGTCTATTGACGTCGTCCCAGACACGAGCTGCCTGCGCACCCCCCTGAAGGGCGCGCGCGACGCGCTCTGTGATCAGCGAGTCTGTGAGACTCGCTGGATCACAGATCCGAGTAAGGGGTCGATCCCGACCCCTTACCACGTGATCAGCTGTCAGCCAATGACAGCTGATCATGTGATAACAGAGCCGGTAATCAGCATTTTTTCCTCCTCGCGCTGACAGCGCGAGGAGAAAAAAAAAAAAAGCCGATCACCGGCGGCAGTGAGAGAGACAACAGTCCCTCTCACTGCAATGTGCCCAGTCAATTGTGCCCACCTTTGCCCCATTAAAGTGCCGCCTACCAGTGCCCACAGTGCCATCTCTCAGTGCCCACAGTGCCATCTCTCAGTGCCCACAGTGCCATCTCACAGTGCCCACAGTGCCACCTCTCAGTGCCCACAGTGCCATCTCTCAGTGCCCACAGTGCCAGTGCTGCACATCAGTGTCACCTGTCAGTGCTCATCTGTGTCACCTACCAGTGCTCATCTGTGTCACCTACCAGTGCCCATCAGTGCCCATCAGTGCCACCTATCAGTGCCCATCAGTGTCATCCATCAGTGCCCATCAGTGTCATCCATCAGTGCCCATCAGTGTCATCCATCAGTGCCCATCGGTGCCACCCATCCGTGCCACCCATCCGTGCCACCCATCCGTGCCCATCAGTGCCATCTTTGCTGTCCCCATCAGTACCGACTTATCTGTCCCCACCAGTGCAGCCTATCAGTGACCACCAGTGCAGCCTATCAGTGCCTACCAGTGCCGCCTCATCAGCGCATATCAATGAAGCAGAAAAAATTACCTGTTTGCAAAATTTTATAACAAACTATTAAACATGATTTTTTTTTTTTTTAATTTTCCATCTTTTTTTGTTTGTTTAGCAAAAAATAAAAACCCCAGCTGTGATTAAATACCACCAAAAGAAAGCTCCATTTGTGGGAAAAAAATTGTAAAAATGTCATTTGGGTACAGCGTTGTATGACCGCGCAATTGTCATTCAAAGTGCGTCAGCGCCAAAAGCTGAAAATTGGTCTGGTCACGAGGGGGGTTTAAGTGCAAAGTAATCAGGTGGTTAAAAACAAAAATACTGCATTATGGCCACCAAATGGTTATACAAGATAATGGTATATCACAGATTGCAGAATGTTTTGTTGAATTCATTTACTATACATGAGCTCCATTCACACAGGCATACGTAAGTGTACACCCATGTGAAGGGACGATTATAAACGCATGGGGATGCACAGGTATTCCATGCATCCGCCTGCGGGCAGTCCCATTCATGTCAATTGGTATGCAGCAGCTGCTCCCAAATTGACAGCCCTGTGGGTGTGTGGGTGTGTACGCAGGATTGTCTCAATGCATGGGCACCCCTCCTGTACTGTCAAACCTTTTGATCCCAGTATTGTGCCCACCTAACCTCCCCTGTACTGTGCCCTTCTGATCCCAGTATTGTGCCCACCCCGACCCCCTCTGTAATTTACCCTTCTGATCCCAGTATTGTGCCCTCCTGACCCCTCCTGTACTGTGTCCTTCTGATCCCAGTAATGTGCCATCCTGACCTCCCCTTCTGATCCCAGTATTGTGCCCACCCCGACCCCCTCTGTAATTTACCCTTCTGATCCCAGTATTGTGCCCTCCTGACCCCTCCTGTACTGTGCCCTTCTGATCCCAGTATTGTGCCATCCTGACCTCCCCTACTGATCCCAGTATTGTGCCCTCCTGACCCCCTCCCATACTGTGCCCTTCTGCTCCCAGTATTGTGCCCACCCTGACCACCCCAATGAACTGTGCCCTTCTGATCCCAGTATTTTCCCCTCCCGACCCCCCCCGTACTGTGCCCTTCTGATCCCAGTATTGTGCCCTCCCGACTCCTCCTGTAGTGTGCCCTTCTGATCCCAGTAGCGTGCCCTCCCGACCCCTCCTGTACTGTACCCTTCTGATCCCAGTATTGTGCCCTCCCGACTCCTCCTGTACTATGCCCTTCTGATCCCAGTATTGTGCCCTCCTGACCCCTCCTGTACTGTGCCCTTCTGATCCCAGTATTGTGCCATCCTGACCTCCCCTACTGATCCCAGTATTGTGCCCTCCTGACCCCCTCCCATACTGTGCCCTTCTGCTCCCAGTATTGTGCCCACCCTGACCACCCCAATGAACTGTGCCCTTCTGATCCCAGTATTTTCCCCTCCCGACCCCCCCCCCCCCCCCCCCGGACTGTGCCCTTCTGATCCCAGTATTGTGCCCTCCTGACCCCTCCTGTACTGTGCCCTTCTGATCCCAGTATTGTGCCATCCTGACCTCCCCTTCTGATCCCAGTATTGTGCCCTCCTGACCCCCTCCCGTACTGTGCCCTTCTGATCCCAGTATTGTGCCCACCCTGACCACCCCAATGTACTGTGCCCTTCTGATCCCAGTATTTTCCCCTCCCGACCCCCCCCCCCCCGTACTGTGCCCTTCTGATCCCAGTATTTTGCCCTCCCGACTCCTCCTGTAGTGTGCCCTTCTGATCCCAGTAGCGTGCCCTCCCGACCCCTCCTGTACTGTACCCTTCTGATCCCAGTATTGTGCCCTCCCGACTCCTCCTGTACTATGCCCTTCTGATCCCAGTATTGTGCCCTCCTGACTCCTCCTGTAGTGTGCCCCTCTGATCCCAGTAGCGTGCCCTCCCGACCCCTCCTGTACTGTACCCTTCTGATCCCAATATTGTGCCCACCTGACCACCCCTCTGTACTGTGCCCTTCTGATCCCAGTATTGTGCCCTCCCAACCCCCCCCCCTCACTGTGCTATTCTGATCCCAGTATTGTGCCCTCCCAACCCCCCCATACTGTATACTTCTGATCCCAGTATTGTGCCCACCTGACCCCTACCGTGCTGCACCCTTCTGATCCCAGTATTGTGCCCACCCTGACCACCCCCTCCCCGTACTGTGCTATTCTGATCCCAGTATTGTGCCCTCCCGACTCCTTCTGTATTGTGCCCCTCTGATCCCAGGAGCTTGCACTCCCGACCCCTCCTGTACTGTGCCCTTCTGATCCCAGTATTGTGCCCACCTGACCCGCCCTGTACTGTGCCCTTCTGATCCCAGTATTGTGCCCACCTGACCCGCCCTGTACTGTGCCATTCTGATCCCAGTATTGTGCCCTCCCGACCCCTCCTGTTCTGTGCCCTTTTGATCCCAGTACCGTGCCCTTCTGCCCCACCCCCTGTTTTGTGCCCTCCTGATCCCAGTACTATGCCCTCCTGACTTCTCCTGTACTGTGCCCCCCCCCCCCCCGTACTGTGCTGTTTGTGTTGCTCAGTCTTTGATTTATGCCATGTTTCTTTATTGTTTAAAATCTAATTCATTGAAAGTACTAATAAATATACGTTTCATTCTATTCTATACAGTAATTCTTGAGAGTAGGTGTGTAAACTGGCCCAGGTTAGTAGGGGCCCCAGTGCATTACTTGGCCCAGGGGCCCATGATGCTATTAAGGTGGCCCTGCTTGTATGTCCCTGAATTCACACAGTGTGAGTTCGGTGGCACGCCCCCCCATGGATGGTAAATTGGTAACAGCGGATGACATGAATGGGACTGCCTGCAGGCGGCTGCACAGAACCCCGCCCCCGTCTGTGCATCCCCCGACCAGGCAAACGTGGCCCTCTGCACGGGTGTACGCTAAAATGGCGCCCCGCGTGAACACAACCATAGATCCCATAGTGTTTGTGTGTGATAAAATTATTTTTTCATTTGTATTTTCATGAAAATATAAACAATTGCGCAAATATTATGCAACATAAAAATAAAATGGCAGCTGCCATCTTTTTTTTTTTTTTTAACAGGGCCCCCATGCAAGTCAGAAAATATATTGTGTTCTGGGTTTTAATTATTTTTCCAGACAAA
This sequence comes from Lithobates sylvaticus, assembly GCA_028564925.1. Lineage (NCBI taxonomy): Eukaryota > Metazoa > Chordata > Amphibia > Anura > Ranidae > Lithobates > Lithobates sylvaticus. The sequence continues at coordinate 18,183,316 of CM053029.1, forward strand.
AAGAAAATGCAGATTTTAACATTCAGGAGAAGTGTAGAAGGTACCTGATCTAAAATAAGAACACCACCCCCATCTAGTGGTAGAAAAGAAAATCACACCTTGTGATCATATATTGCAGCTTACACTTTAGATATGACAATGGCATTTGTTTTCCCTCTGTTTTCACCTGGTGATGTGGCCAGTAACACACCTCCTGTATTAGAGAGACTCCACTCTGGATGAAGGGGCACAGGGGGCACCTTAAAATAGGAGAAAGCCTTAAAAAAGAAAAACTAAAGGCAGCCATCACATCTAATGATTAGATAAGCTGCAATATAATGTTTGCTTTTGGATTTAATACCCCTTTACGACTTATTCATTATTCCTAGAGGCTCATGTTAGGGGATGGGTTATGTATCACAGCGTTTAATCCTTAACCCCTTCAATACCGGGCACCTTCACCCCCTCCCCCCCTGCTCAGGCCAATGTTCAGCTTTCAGCGCTCTCACACTTTGAATGACAATTACTCAGTCATGCAATAATGTACCCATATGATTTTTTTGTCCTTTTTTTCCCACAAATAGAGCTTTCATTTGGTGGTATTTAATCACCTCTGGGTTGTTTTTTTTTTAGGCTGCACTGTTGGGCACTGATGAGCACTAATGAGGCAGCACTGATGGGCACTTATAGGCTGCATTAATGGGCACTGACAGGCTTCATTGATGGGCACGGATAGGCTACATTGATGGGCACTGATGGGCGCTAACAAGGCAGCATTGATGGACACTTGTAGGCTGCATTTATGGGCACTGATAGACCGCACTGATGAGGCAGCACTGATGGGCACTGATAGGCTTCATTGATGTGCACTGATAGTCTGCACTGATGGGCACTGATAGGCTGCATTTATGGGCACTGATGGGCACTAACAAGGCAGCATTGATGGGCACTTGTAGGCTGCATTTATGGGCACTGATAGGCTGCACTGATGGGCACTGATGGGCATTGGTGAGGCTGCATTGATGGGCACTGAAGAGGCAGCACTGATAGGCACTAATGAGGTGGCACTGATGGGCACAGATGAGATGGCATTGATAGGCAGCACTGACTGGCACTAAGGAGCAGTGATGATGGGCATTGATAGGCAGCAGTGATAGGGACCTATTGGCAGCACTGGTGGGCACTGTTGGTCAGTGTAGATGTCCCCTGTGTGGATTTGTCAGTTATCAGCTCTCCTCTCCTCATGTGCATTCAGAGTGAGGAGAGGATTGCTGATAACCGGCAAATTCTGTTTACACTGCGATCAGCTGTGATTGGCTCTTTACCACGACCAGCGGCGTCCCAAGAACACAGCGATCACAGAGTGTGCCGCCTGCACACCGCAGCGGGTGCACGAGGGCCGCAATCGCAGAGGGAAGTCCATAGACGCCCTCCCGCCACCGTGCTGTAGCCGTCTTTTGACTATAGCATGGTCGTGAAGAGGTTAAGCTTTGACAAAAAAACCTGGAAGCTGATTGGCTATCATGCAGAGTTGCACCAGATTCTGCACTCTCCAGTAAATCCACCCTTACATCTGAGTCTCTTCTTATACCAGAGTCCCCATCAGAGTCTCCCCTTACACCAGAGTCCCCATCAGAGTCCCCCTTTACACCAGAGTCCCCATCAGAGTCCCCCTTATACCAGAGTCCCCATCAGAGCCCCCCTTATACCAGAGTCCCCATTAGAGTCCCCCCTTACACCAGAGTCCCCATCAGAGTCCCCCCTTACACCGGAGTCCCCATCAGAGTCCCCCTTATACCAGAGTCCCCATCAGAGTCCCTCCTTACACCAGAGTCCCCATCAGAGTCCCCCCTTATACCAGAGTCCCCATCAGAGTCCCCATCAGAGTTCCCCCTTACACCAGAGCCCCCCTTATACCAGAGTCCCCATCAGAGCCCCCCCTTATACCAGAGTCCCCATCAGAGTCCCCATCAGAGTTCCTCCCTTACATCAAGGTCCTCACTAGAGTCCGGCCTTAGGGTCCCCATCAGGACCCCCCTTACATCAGAGTCCACCTTACATCAGAGTTCCCACCAGAGTCCTCTATTACATTAGAGTCCCATCAGAGCCCCCCCTTACACTAGAGTCATCACCAAAGTCCCCCCTTACACCAGAGTCCTTAATAACATCATCTTTATAGCAAGGTCCCCATCAGTGTATGCCCTTACCTCTGAGTCCCCATCAGAATTCCCATAAAAGTCCACCCATCAGAGCCCTCCTTACATTAACTGAGTCCACCTTCACATCAGAATCCCCATAAGAGTCATCCCTTACATTAGAGTCTCCATCAGCGTGCCCCCCTACACCAGAGTTCCCATCAGAGTCCTCCATTACACCAGAGTCCCCATCAGCATTCCCTTTACAGCAGGGTACCCATCAGAGTCTGCCCTCAGCTCTGAGTCCTTACCAGTGTTCCTATCAAAGACCACACTTACATCAGGGTCGCCATTAGAGTTGCCTCTTAAATCAGGGTCCCCATCAGAGTCCCCTCTTACATCAGGGTCCCCATCAGGGTCCCCTGATGTAAGGGGGTTACATCAGGGTACCCATCAGAGCCCCCCTTACATCGGGGTACCCATCAGAGTCCCCCCCTTACATCAAGGTACCCATCAGAGTTCCCCCTTACGTCAAGGTACCCAACAGAGTCCCCCTTACATCAGGGTCCACATCAGAGTCCCCCTTACATCAAGGTCCCCATCAGAGTCCCCCTTACATCAGGGTCCCCATCAGAGCCCCCCCTTACATCAGGGTCCCCATCAGAGTCCCCCATTACATCAGGGTCCCTATCAGAGTCCCCCCCTTACATCAGGGTCCCCATCAGAGTCCCCCCTTACATCAGGACCCCATCAGAGTCCCCCCCTTACATAAGGGTCCCCATCAGAGTCCCCCCTTATATCAAGGTCCCCATCAGAGTCCCCCTTACATCAGGGTCCCCATTAGAGTCCCCCTTACATCAGGGTCCCCATCAGAGTCCCCCCTTACATCAGGGTCCCATCAGAGTCCCCCCCTTACATCAGGGTCCCCATCAGAATCACCCCTTACATCAGGGTCCCTATCAGAGTCCCCCTTACATCAGGATCCCATTAGAACCCTCTTATATCAGAGTCTACATCAAAGTCTACCTTACATTGGAGTCCCCCCTTACATCAGAACCCCTATCAGAGTCGCCTCTCATATCAGAGTCCCCATCAAAGTCCATTTTTACTTCTGAGGGTCAGATCAAGTCTTGCAGAGTTGGCCCACAGGTTGAAGTTTGGAGACCCCCCGCCCCCGATGATCATATTATAAACGGCAATAAGGGCAATTATTAAACCGCCACCAACATTCAATACAGAACATCCCCGATACTCAGTTATTTCATCTCCACCGAATGTATGAAACCAAAACAATTCTTATCTCATGGAAAACGCAGAACACAATACATTCCATCCCAGCCAATCTGACCCCCCATCCCCCACATGGGGGGAGGAAACAGGGGGGGGGGGGGGGCGATGGAGCAGGTCATGGGAAGACCTCGGGACATATAGAAAAATAGAAGAGAAGAAGATTCTGATATCACAACCTCTGAGAACTGTCCACCGAGCCACCGGAGTCATCCGAGCCACAGGAGTCATCCGAGCCACCGGAGTCATCCGAGCCACCGGAGTCATCCGAGCCACCGGAGTCATCCGAGCCACAGGAGTCACCCGAGCCACCGGAGTCACCCGAGACACAGCAAGGTAAGAAGGAGAAACGATGATAGAGAGAGAGGGGAACAAGGAGAGAGAGGACACTGGAGGACATTGAAATAACAAATATTTATTTGTTTTTTTATATATTTTCACCAGTCAGTGTCCCTGATCACCGCCACCCCATCCATTGGATGACACTGCACTGGGGACAGTATGTAAAAAAAAAATTTTAAAAAAGAAAAATAATTTCCTAATTTTCCAAAAAATGTTAACAAAAAAACTCGCTATGCCTCTTACTAAATACCTTGGACTGTCTACGTTCCAAAAAGGGGTCGTTTGGGGGGTATTTGTAAACAAGCATCTCCCCGTTCTGCCTAATGACACTGTCACTGATCTCTGCTCCCTGTGAACGGGAGCGGTGATCAGTGATGTGTCACTTGTAGCCACGCCCCCTAACAGTTAGAATCACTCCCCAGGACACACTTAACCCCTTGATCGCCCCCTAGTGGTTAACCCCTTCACTTCCAGTGTCAATTACACAGTAATCAATGGAATTTTTATAGCACTGTTCGCTGTATAAATGACAATGGTCCCAAAAATGTGTCAAAAATGTCCGATGTGTCCGCCATAATGTCGCAGTCACGATAAAAATCGCTGATCGCCGCCATTACTAGTAAAAATTTTTTTTTATAAAAATGCCATAAAACTATCCCCTATTTTGTTGACGCTATTACTTTTGCGCAAAACAATCAATAATCGCTAATTGCGATTTTTTTTTTTTAGCCAAAAATATGTAGAAGAATACGTATCGGCCTAAACTAAGGAAAAAAATTGTTTTTTTTATATATTTTTGGGGGATATTTATTATAGCAAAAAAGTAAAAAATAATGTGTTTTTTTTTTCAAAATTGTCGCTCTTTTATTGTTTATAGCGCAAAAAAATAAAAACCGCAGGGGTGATCAAATACCACCAAAAAAAGCTCTATTTGTGTGGGAAATAGGACGTCAATTTTGTTTGGGAGCCACGTCGCACGAACCGCGCAATTGTCAGTTAAAGCGGCGCAGTGCCGAATCGCAAAAATCGCTCTAGTCTTAAGCCAGCAAAATGGTCCGGGGCTTAAGTGGTTAAAGTAGCACAGTGCTGAATGGCAAAAAAAAGCCCTGGTCATGAAGGGGGTAAAACTTTCGGGTGGCGAAGTGGTTAATCAATGATGTCACCCAGGATCCCCGGCCGGTTTGTATACAAACAAAAGTCAGGCAGGGATCTGTCATTTAGTGGTAGTAAAGCCAGGCAGGGATCTGTTATTTAGTGGCAGTAAAGCCAGGCAGGGATCTGCTATTTAGTGGCAGTAAAGCCAGGCAGGGATCTGCTATTTAGTGGCAGTAAAGCCAGGCAGGGATCTGCTATTTAGTGGCAGTAAAGCCAGGCAAGGGTCTGTCATTTAGTGGTAGGAAAGCCAGGCAGGGATCTGTTATTTAGTGGCAGTAAAGCCAGGCAGGGATCTGCTATTTAGTGGCAGTAAAGCCAGGCAGGGATCTGCTATTTAGTGGCAGTAAAGCCAGGCAAGGGTCTGTCATTTAGTGGTAGGAAAGCCAGGCAGGGATCTGTTATTTAGTGGCAGTAAAGCCAGGCAGGGATCTGCTATTTAGTGGCAGTAAAGCCAGGCAAGGGTCTGTCATTTAGTGGCAGTAAAGCCAGGCAGGTATCTGTCATTTAGTGGCAGTAAAGCCAATCAGGGATCTGTCATTTAGTGGTAGGAAAGCCAGGCAGGGATCTGTTATTTAGCGGCAGTAAAGGCAGGCAGGGATCTGTCATTTAGTGGTAGGAAAGCCAGGTGGGGATCTGTCATATGGTGGCAGTAAAGCCAGGCAGGGATTTGTTATTTAGCCTGCGGCCATCATTTTTACGGGCACCGCTGCCCTTAACGGACTTTAATTGGCAGCCCGAAAGTGGGCTGAAATTTACGGGCTGCCCGTAAATTAACGGGCAGTTGGCAGCACTGCATTCTACCACACAAAGTGTCACCGGGAGGGAAAATCTATCTATCTATCGCAATCTATCTTTTTCTTGCAGATCATGTCAGTGAACCTTAAGACCTACACCAGGCTTCATGATCACATGATACTCATTGACCACCCAACAGAAAAAAGTCAGACCAACAAAGGTAAGAACAGATACCGAGAATTACACCCGACATACAGGATAAAGCCACGTACACACGATCTGACTTTTCGGCCGAACTGTCCGGCGGACCTGGTCCGCCGGACAATCCGCCGGACTTTCCAGCGGAGGTCCGCCGGACTTTCCGAACGTGTGGACTTGCCCACACACGCCCGGACTTTTCCGGCGGACAATCCGCGGGAGTTTTGAAATGAACGGACTTGCCCCACACACGGAGAAAATTCCGCTCATTTAGAACGTGACTCCAGGTAGACGGGGACTAGCGAAGGAAGTCAATGTCACTGCCTTGATCAGCGACATTGACACCTCGCTAGCCCCCTTACCTGGTATCGATTTAAAGAGGAATCCCTACGCCCCCCCCCCCATATCCATATCAGACCCTTGTCCGAGCATGCAGCCCAGCCGGTCAGGAAAGGGGGGTGGGGCGAGTCAGCGCCCCCCCCTCCTGAGCCGTACCAGGCCGCGTGCCCTCAACATGGGGGGGTGCCCTGGGGAAAGGGGGGCCCTGCGCCCCCCCCACCCCAAAGCACCTTGTCCCTATGTTGATGAGGACAAGGGCCTCTTCCGACAACCCTGGTCGTTGGTTGTCGGGGTCTGCGGGTGGGGGGCTTATCGGAATCTGGGAGCCCCACTTTAATAAGGGCCCGGCCCCCAACCCTATGTGAATGAGTATGGGGTACGATGTACCCCTACCTATTCACCTAAGGGAAAAAAGTGTAAATAAAAAACAACGACAGAATCCCGGGCCACCGCTCATAAAAGAGCTGGAAAAAGATAGCGGAGGCCCGGCAAGAAGAACAGAAGAGCGGCACAAGACCCCCGAAGTCGGAACAAGACCCCCAGACAGCGGCGGCGACGAAGAAGAAAGCCGGGCTCCTCCGCTAGTAAAAGAGCTAGCAGAAGGTAGCGGAGGAGTTCAGCGAGAAGACCCCCCAAGACGGAAGAAGACCCCCGGACCTGTGCAATAAAGTATTAAAAAAATTGTGTTGTTTTTTTATTTACACTTTTTTTCCCTTAGGTGAATGGGTACATCATACCCCATACTCATTCACATAGGGTGGGGGGCCGGGATCTGGGGGCCCCCTTATTAAAGGGGGCTTCCGGATTCCGATAAGCCCCCGCCCGCAGACCCCGACAACCAAAGGCCAGGGTTGTCAGGAAGACGCCCTTGTCCTCATCAACATGGGGACAAGGTGCTTTGGGGTGGGGCCCCCCTTTCCCCAGGGCACCCCCCATGTTGAGGGCACGCAGGAGGGGGGGGCCGGGCTGCATGCTCGGATAAGGGTCTGATATGGATTTGGGGGGGAATCCCCATGCCGTTTTTTCGGCGTAGGGATTCCCTTTAAATCCATACCAGGTGACGGGGCTAGCGAGGTGTCAATCTCACCGATCGAGGCGGTGGCATTCACTTCCTTCGCTAGTCCCGTATACCTGGAGTCACGTTCAAAATGAATGGACTTTACTCCGTGTGTGGGGCAAGTCCGTTCATTTCAAAAGTCCCGCGGACTAGCACACAGACGGTGGGATTGTCCGCCGGACTCCCGAGTCCGGCAGACAATTTTAAGTCAAAACTTCAAACTAAGTCCGCCAGACTTTTGGGAACAAAAAGTCAGCCGGAGTCCCACACACGGTCGGATTGCCCGGCGGACTCTACTCCGTCGGACAATCCCACCGGAAAGTCCGATCGTGTGTACGCGGCATGAGAGAAGTAGTACTGTGCAGAGTCCATACATACAGAATAAGAACAGATACCGAGAATTACACCCGACATACAGGACAAGAGAAGTAGTACTGTGCAGAGTCCATACATACAGAATAAGAAGAGATACTGAGAATTACACCCGACATACAGGACAAGAGAAGTAGTACTGTGCAGAGTCCATGCATACAGAATAAGAAGAGATACCGAGAATTACACCCGACATACAGGACAAGAGAAGTAGTACTGTGCAGAGTCCATGCATACAGAATAAGAACAGATACCGAGAATTACACCCGACATACAGGACAAGAGAAGTAGTACTGTGCAGAGTCCATGCATACAGAATAAGAAGAGATACCGAGAATTACACCCGACATACAGGACAAGAGAAGTGGTACTGTGCAGAGTCCATACATACAGAATAAGAACAGATACCGAGAATTACACCCGACATACAGGACAAGAGAAGTAGTACTGTGCAGAGTCTATACATACAGAATAAGAACAGATACCGAGAATTACACCCGACATACAGGACAAGAGAAGTGGTACTGTGCAGAGTCCATTCATACAGAATAAGAACAGATACCGAGAATTACACCCAACATACAGGACAAGAGAAGTGGTACTGTGCAGAGTCCATGTATAAAGAATAAGAACAGATACTGAGAATTACACCCGACATACAGGACAAGAGAAGTAGTACTGTGCAGAGTCCATACATACAGAATAATAACAGATACCGAGATCTACACCCGACATACAGGACAAGAGAAGTAGTACTGTGCAGAGTCCATACATACAGAATAAGAACAGATACTGAGAATTACACCCGACATACAGGACAAGAGAAGTGGTACTGTGCAGAGTCCATACATACAGAATAAGAACAGATACCGAGAATTACACCCGACATACAGAACAAGAGAAGTAGTACTGTGCAGAGTCCATGCATACAGAATAAGAACAGATACCGAGAATTACACCCGGCATACAGGACAAGAGAAGTAGTACTGTGCAGAGTCCATACATACAGAATAACAGATACCGAGAATTACACCCGACAAACAGGACAAGAGAAGTAGTACTGTGCAGAGTCTATACATACAGAATAAGAACAGATACCGAGAATTACACCCGACATACAGGACAAGAGAAGTAGTACTGTGCAGAGTCCATACATACAGAATAACAGATACCGAGATCTACACCCAACATACAGGACAAGAGAAGTAGTACTGTGCAGAGTCCATACATACAGAATAAGAACAGATACCGAGAATTTCACCCAGTAGAAGAGGAACAATCCTGCCCTGTGTTTGCTGTACACGGGGACGTTATCTCGGTGTCGGTGGAGGAATCTTCCCGGATTTCCTGTAGATTATTATTTTCTCGGCGGTATGAAGAGTCATTTGCAGTAAACAGGAATTGTGGAGAATCTTCATTATAATTGTCTCTTTCTCTTCTGTTATTATCAGTAACATTCAGGGACAGATGGATCTCCCGGCCCTCCTCCTCCCTGATCTGCTCCCTGTGGGCTCTCTGCATCACACTTCTCTTCCTCGTCATCGTCATCCTCATTGTCACGGTCTCAGGTGTGTTCACCTACATTGCATCCACACACACTCATTGTATTATTATTATTATTATTCAGGATGTATACAGTTCACTTTATAAAGGGGGACAATACAGGTCAAATATAATTCAGTACAAGAGGATTAGGAGGGTCTTGCTCATGAGAGCTTACAATCTAAATGGTTGCTAGCAATACAAAAGGTAATACCTGCTGGGGGTGAGCTGGGATAAAGAAAGTGAAAGTTCAGTTGTTGGTGGAGGTGGGATAGGCTTTTTTGAAGAAATGGGCTTTCAGGGATTGTCTAAAGGTTGACTGAGTAGGAGACAGATTGGGGTAGGGCGTCTCAGAGGATGGGAGAGACTCCAGACAGGTTGGGGAAGGGAGTTACAGAGGATAGAAGAGACTCTGGACAGATTGGGGTAGGGAGCTTGATATGATGGGAGAGGAACCCGGACAGATTGGGGTAGGGAGTCCCAGATGACGGGAGAGACTCTGGAGAGATTGGGGTACAGAGCCCCAGAGGATGGGAGAGGCCCCCGGACAGATTGGAGTAGGAAGTCCCAGAGGATGAGAGAGACTCTGGAAATGATGGGAGAGGCACCCAGACAGATTGTAGTAGGGAGTCCCAGATGAAGGGAGATACTCTGGACAGATTGGGGTAGAGAGCCCCAGAGAATGGGAGAGACCCCCAGACAGATTGGGGTAGGGAGTCCCAGATGACAGGAGAGACTCCGGACAGATTGGGGTAGAGAGCCCCAGATGATGGGAGAGGCCCCCGGACAGATTGGGGTAGGGAGTCCCAGATGACGGGAGAGACTCTGGACAGATTGGGGTAGGGAGTCCCAGATGATGGGAGAGACTCAAGACAGATTGGGGTAGAGAGCCCCAGAGGATGGGAGAGGACCCCGGACCGATTGGGGTAGGGAGTCCCAGATGACGGGAGAGACTCTGGACAGATTGGGGTAGAGAGCCCCAGAGGATGGGAGAGGCCCGGACAGATTGGGGTAGAGAGTCCCAGATGATGGGAGAGACTCCGGACAGATTGGGGTAGAGAGCCCCAGATGATGGGAGAGGCCCCCGGACAGATTGGGGTAGAGAGCCCCAGATTATGGGAGAGGCTCCCGGACAGATTGGGGTAGAGAGCCCTAGATGACGGGAGAGACTCTGGACAGATTGGGGTAGAGAGCCCTAGATGATGGGAGAGACTTCGGACAGATTGGGGTAGAGAGCCCCAGATGATGGGAGAGTCCCCCGGACAGATTGGGGTAGAGAGCCCCAGATGATGGGAGAGGCCCCCGGACAGATTGGGGTAGAGAGCCCCAGATGATGGGAGAGGCACCCAGACAGATTGTAGTAGGGAGTCCCAGATGAAGGGAGAGACTCTGGACAGATTGGGGTAGAGAGCCCCAGAGGATGGGAGAGACCCCCAGACAGATTGGGGTAGGGAGTCCCAGATGACAGGAGAGACTCCGGACAGATTGGCGTAGAGAGCCCCAGATGATGAGAGAGGCCCCCGGACAGATTGGGGTAGGGAGTCCCAGATGACGGGAGAGACTCCGGACAGATTGGGGTAGAGAGCCCCAGAGAATGGGAGAGGCCCCCGCACAGATTGGGGTAGGGAGTCCCAGATGATGGGAGAGACTCAGGACAGATTGTGGTAGAGAGCCCCAGAGGATGGGAGAGGCCCCCGGACAGATTGGGGTAGGGAGTCCCAGATGACGGGAGAGACTCTGGACAGATTGGGGTAGAGAGCCCCAGAGGATGGGAGAGGCCCCGGACAGATTGGGGTAGAGAGTCCCAGATGATGGGAGAGACTCCGGACAGATTGGGGTAGAGAGCCCCAGATGATGGGAGAGGCCCCCGGACAGATTGGGGTAGAGAGCCCCAGATTATGGGAGAGGCTCCCGGACAGATTGGGGTAGAGAGCCCTAGATGACGGGAGAGACTCTGGACAGATTGGGGTAGAGAGCCCTAGATGATGGGAGAGACTTCGGACAGATTGGGGTAGAGAGCCCCAGATGATGGGAGAGGCCCCCGGACAGATTGGGGTAGAGAGCCCCAGATGATGGGAGAGGCCCCCGGACAGATTGGGGTACAGAGCCCCAGATGATGGGAGAGGCACCCAGACAGATTGTAGTAGGGAGTCCCAGATGAAGGGAGAGACTCTGGACAGATTGGGGTAGAGAGCCCCAGAGGATGGGAGAGACCCCCAGACAGATTGGGGTAGGGAGTCCCAGATGACAGGAGAGACTCCGGACAGATTGGCGTAGAGAGCCCCAGATGATGAGAGAGGCCCCCGGACAGATTGGGGTAGGGAGTCCCAGATGACGGGAGAGACTCCGGACAGATTGGGGTAGAGAGCCCCAGAGAATGGGAGAGGCCCCCGCACAGATTGGGGTAGGGAGTCCCAGATGATGGGAGAGACTCAGGACAGATTGTGGTAGAGAGCCCCAGAGGATGGGAGAGGCCCCCGGACAGATTGGGGTAGGGAGTCCCAGATGACGGGAGAGACTCTGGACAGATTGGGGTAGAGAGCCCCAGAGGATGGGAGAGGCCCCGGACAGATTGGGGTAGAGAGTCCCAGATGATGGGAGAGACTCCGGACAGATTGGGGTAGAGAGCCCCAGATGATGGGAGAGGCCCCCGGACAGATTGGGGTAGAGAGCCCCAGATTATGGGAGAGGCTCCCGGACAGATTGGGGTAGAGAGCCCTATATGACGGGAGAGACTCTGGACAGATTGGGGTAGAGAGCCCTAGATGACGGGAGAGACTTCGGACAGATTGGGGTAGAGAGCCCCAGATGATGGGAGAGGCCCCCGGACAGATTGGGGTAGAGAGCCCCAGATGATGGGAGAGGCCCCCGGACAGATTGGGGTAGAGAGCCCCAAATTATGGGAGAGGCTCCCGGACAGATTGGGGTAGAGAGCCCTAGATAACGGGAGAGACTCTGGACAGATTGGGGTAGAGAGCCCTAGATGACGGGAGAGACTTTGGACAGATTGGGGTAGAGAGCCCCAGATGATGGGAGAGGCCCCCGGACAGATTGGGGTAGAGAGCCCCAGATGATGGGAGAGGCCCCCGGACAGATTGGGGTAGAGAGCCCCAGATTATGGGAGAGGCTCCCGGACAGATTGGGGTAGAGAGCCCTAGATGACGGGAGAGACTCTGGACAGATTGGGGTAGAGAGCCCTAGATGATGGGAGAGACTTCGGACAGATTGGGGTAGAGAGCCCCAGATGATGGGAGAGGCCCCCGGACAGATTGGGGTAGAGAGCCCCAGATGATGGGAGAGGCCCCCGGACAGATTGGGGTAGAGAGCCCCAGATGATGGGAGAGGCACCCAGACAGATTGTAGTAGGGAGTCCCAGATGAAGGCAGAGACTCTGGACAGATTGGGGTAGAGAGCCCCAGAGGATGGGAGAGACCCCCAGACAGATTGGGGTAGGGAGTCCCAGATGACAGGAGAGACTCCGGACAGATTGGCGTAGAGAGCCCCAGATGATGAGAGAGGCCCCCGGACAGATTGGGGTAGGGAGTCCCAGATGACGGGAGAGACTCCGGACAGATTGGGGTAGAGAGCCCCAGAGAATGGGAGAAGCCCCCGCACAGATTGGGGTAGGGAGTCCCAGATGATGGGAGAGACTCAGGACAGATTGTGGTAGAGAGCCCCAGAGGATGGGAGAGGCCCCGGACAGATTGGGGTAGGGAGTCCCAGATGACGGGAGAGACTCTGGACAGATTGGGGTAGAGAGCCCCAGAGGATGGGAGAGGCCCCGGACAGATTGGGGTAGAGAGTCCCAGATGATGGGAGAGACTCCGGACAGATTGGGGTAGAGAGCCCCAGATGATGGGAGAGGCCCCCGGACAGATTGGGGTAGAGAGCCCCAGATTATGGGAGAGGCTCCCGGACAGATTGGGGTAGAGAGCCCTATATGACGGGAGAGACTCTGGACAGATTGGGGTAGAGAGCCCTAGATGACGGGAGAGACTTCGGACAGATTGGGGTAGAGAGCCCCAGATGATGGGAGAGGCCCCCGGACAGATTGGCGTAGAGAGCCCCAGATGATGGGAGAGGCCCCCGGACAGATTGGGGTAGAGAGCCCCAAATTATGGGAGAGGCTCCCAGACAGATTGGGGTAGAGAGCCCTAGATGACGGGAGAGACTTTGGACAGATTGGGGTAGAGAGCCCTAGATGACGGGAGAGACTTTGGACAGATTGGGGCAGAGAGCCCCAGATGATGGGAGAGGCCCCCGGACAGATTGGGGTAGAGAGCCCCAGATGATGGGAGAGGCCCCCGGACAGACTGGGATAGCCACTCCCACAGAATGGGAGAGGCTCTGGATAGATTGGAATAGGGAGTCTCAGAGGACAGGAGAGGCTCTGGACACATGGGGTAGGGAATCCCAGATGAGGGAAAAAGTTCTGGACAGATTGGGGAAAGGAGTCCAAAGGATGGGAGAGACTCTGAACAGATTGTAGTAGGGAGTCCCAGAGGATGGGAGGGATTGATGAGGGAGCTACAGAGCAGTAGGTCTTGGAAATTTTATGGCCACGAAGGAAGCAACATTTGGACCTTGATATGGATGGAGCCCCATCCAGAGCTCCCCAAACATCTAACATCTTTGCAGCCTCCTTTCGGACGCCTCCTCCTAGATTGGCGGGGGGTGTGATAAATATTCATACTGCTCCTGCCCTATATTCTGGAAGCTTCTTCCAAAGACAGGTGGGAGGAATCAAACACCCAGCTTAGGAAACCCGGTTCAGACAAAAACAATCAATTACGAGTCAACTTACTCTAGTGAAGCCAAAAAACGAAAGTAGCCTAACTAGGAGGTCCCCACATTACATAGTTATTGGGAGATAGGAAGGCTGATTGTAGAATTGGGTTGTGCTGTGTGTGGCCAGCTTTAGGTGAGATCAATGACTTATGAAGTTGATGTGAGGAGGAGCCTCTCAATTATTGCTTTTTGTCTCCCGCAGGTCAGACGGAGCAGAACATCGAGGGGAGACTCAGCAATCTGAGTTTGGGGATGGACTCCAGGGTGGAACGCTTGTCCCAGGATGGTAAGAGGGGCTTCTGGTGGGAGTGGGGTGAAGTTGGAACGCCTGTCCCAGGATGGTAAGAGGGACTTCTGGTGGGAGTGGGGTGAAGTTGGAACGCCTGTCCCAGGATGGTAAGAGGGACCTCTGGTGGGAGTGGGGTGAAGTTGGAACGCCTGTCCAAGTATGGTAAGAGGGACTTCTGGTGGGAGTGGGGTGAATTTGGAACGCCTGTCCCAGGATGGTAAGAGGGACCTCTGGTGGGAGTGGGGTGAAGTTGGAACGCCTGTCCAAGTATGGTAAGAGGGACCTCTGGTGGGAGTGGGGTGAAGTTGGAACGCCTGTCCCAGGATGGTAAGAGGGACCTCTGGTGGGAGTGGGGTGAAGTTGGAACGCCTGTCCCAGGATGGTAAGAGGGACTTCAGGTGGGAGTGGGGTGAAGTTGGAACTAGACATGTGCACTGACAAAAAATTAGTTCATTTTCGTTTCATTATTTTTTTTGCTTTTTTCGGAAATTCGGAAAATCGAACATTCTTGAATGCAAATTCGGAAATTTCGGGAATTTTCACATTTCTATTTTTCTGATTTCCGAACTTCTGAATTTCGAATTTTCGGATTTCAGAATTTGGTATTTTCGGATTTCCGAAATTCCGAATTTTCAAATTACCGAATTTCGTATTTTCGTATTTCCGAATTTTCGAATTTCCGAATTTCAAATTTCGAATTTTCGAATTTTGGGATTTCTGAATTTCCGAATTTCCGAATTTCGAATTTCCGAATTATCGAATTTCCGAATTTTGGATTTTCGGTTTTTCGGAATTCCGAATTTTCGGGAATTCAAAGATTTGAAAATCCCAAAATTTGAAAATCTGAAAAAGAAAGAAAATCAGTTTAATTAATAACTATTAAATTAACGAGTACGAATTTATCCGAAGTTACGAATTATCTGAAATAACGAATGCCGCATCTAAACAAATGTAACGGAACAAATTAATAATAAATAATTAATAATAATAAAAAGGTTTTATTATTATTATTGTTATTTATTATTATTAATTTGTTCCGTTCCATTTGGTTGAATGCGGCATTCGTTATTTCAGATAATTCGTAACTTCGGATAAATTCGTACTCATTAGATTCACTAACAGACAAATTTGAAAGGGAATTCCAATACCTATAATTTAATAGTTAGTTATTATTTCGTTTTTAACAGATTTTCTTTATTTTTTCAGATTTTCGATTTTTCAAATTTTTTGAATTTCCGAATTCCGAAAATTCTGAGTTCCGAAAATCCGAAAATCCGAAATTCGGAAATCGGAATATCGAAAACCCGAAAATTAGGAAATCAGAAATTCAGAAATCCCAAAATCCGGAAATCAGAAAATACGAAATTCAGAAATTCGGAAATTAAAAATTCGGAAATCTGGAAATCCGAAAATGCGAAATTCGGAAATTCGGAAATTCAGAAATTCCTAAATTCGGAAATTCGAAATTCGGAAATTCGGAAATTCGGAAATTCAAAATCCGAAAATTCTAAATTCTGAAATTCGGAAATTAGAAATTGGTAATTTCGGAAATTTGGAAATTCTGAAATTTCGGAAATTCTGAAATTTCGGAAATTCTGAAATTTCGGAAATTCTGAAATTTCGTAAATTCGTAATTTCGCAAATTTTGAAATTCGGAAATTCGTAATTAACGAATTTGTCAAAATTTGTTAAAAAACGAATTAGGAACTAAACGAATTGCACATGCCTAGTTGGAACGCCTGTCCCAGGATGGTAAGAGGGACCTCTAGTGGGAGTGAGGTGAAGTTGGATGACCGGTGTCCCGCATTCTCAGCTTGTGAATGTTCTTTCTCTCCCCAGATTCCAGGACGTTGGAGAAACTGACTGCCATTGAAATCTCCATGGGGGACCTTAAAGGTGAGATGAGGCTGAAGGGAAGGGGGGGGGAAATGAAAGAAGAACGCAAGCGTAATTCCAACACGTTACCGTTTAACCACTTAAGGGCCGAGCCTCTTTCTGAGATTTGTTGTTTACAAAGTTAAAAACATTTTTTTTGCTAGAAAATTTACTTAGAACCCCCAAACATTATACATATTTTTTCTAACACCCTAGAGAATAAAATGGCGGTCGTTGCAATACTTTCTGTCACACCGTATTTGCGCCGCGGTCTTACAAGCGCACTTTTTTGGGAAAAAAAATACACTTTTTTTAAATTAAAAAATAAGAACAACAGTAAAGTTAGCCCAATTTTTATTATATTGTGAAAGATGATGTTACGCCGAGTAAATTGATGCCCAACGTGTCACGCTTCAAAATTGCGCCTGCTCGTGGAATGGCGACAAACTTTTACATTTAAAAATTTTCATAGGTGACGTTTAAAAAGATTCTACAGGTTGTATGTTTTAATTAACAGGGGAGATCTAGGGCTAGAATTATTGCTCTCGCTCTACCGATCGCGGCGATACCTCACATGTGTGGTTTGAACACCGTTTTCATATGCGGGCGTTTCTCACGTATGCGTTCGCTTCTGCACGCGATCTCGGTGGGACGGGGCGCTTTAAAAAAAAGTTTTTCTTATTTATTTTACCTTTTATTTTTTATTTTTACACTGTTTAAAAAAAAAAAAAATCGTATAACTTTTATTCCTATTACAAGGAATGTAAGCATCCCTTGTAATAGAAAAAAAGCATGACAGGTCCTCTTAAAATATGAGATCTGGGGGGGTCAAAAAGACCTCACCTCTCATATTTACACTAAAATGCAATAAAAAAAACAAACAAACAATTATTAAAAAAATTGTGATTTAAAGAAATGAAAAAAAAAAAATGTCCCTTTAAGAGCTATGGGCGGAAGTGACGTTTTGATGTGGCTTCCGCCCTGAAATGATATGGAGATGGGTGGGTGTATATTCCCCTCACTAATCTCCATGTCAGGCCACAAGAAGGACCCGATCGCTTCCACTGCTGCCGACGGCCCCGGTAAGCTGTCAAGGGCACCGGAGCGTGGCGGGAGGAGGGGGGCCCCTCTGCCACCGTCGACAAAACTGATCTTGCGGCGAATCCTCCGCAGAGGCCACTTATCTTAAACCGGACCGCTCACTGAAGGAGAGGATACCGGGGTAATGGTAGCTAGCTGCTGACATAACAACCATATTCCTCTTCAACCAGCTGGTGTAAAATGACGGTGGGCGGTCCGAAGTGGTTAAAATGGACACACGATAAAATGAATCTGACGTAATTAGGGAACCCAAAGATATAAAAATAATGTGTCTGTAGCTCAGTCCCCCTGCAGCTATATATTGGTTTACACCGATAGTAATATCCTCTGTTGAGCTTTTAAAGCTGAAATACAAGGCAAGCAGGGTAAGTCCCTGAATGGGACCTGGTATCAGCCACGTGTAGTTTCCGTACAGCGGGGCTGGAGTGTGAAAAGAAAGAAGCAGCACCAGGATCCAATCAATTCAGGTGCTGACCAGGATCATTCTGATAGGAGAAGACAGAGTGACAAAGAGATGAGCTCATCACCGTGCTGCTTCTTCATTCACTGTCCAGTCACAGCCTGGGGGGATGTCCTGAGCTCAGAGGAAGTGTGTTCAAAATGGATGAGGACATCTAGTGGTAGATAAAGAGTACTGCGGGGGAATTGCTTGGGTTGCCTGTGAATATTTCGGCAAACGTTGGCCTTATTTTATCCTTTATTGGGCCATTCATTTTTTTATTATGGCTGGAGTTCTGCTTTAGGATAAAATGCATGTTATGCAGTTCATAAGCTTTATAATGATTTAGGTGACACGGTTTTCCTCCCTCTCTCCTCCCGCAGATTTCAAAGGTAAGAGGGAAGAGACGGGACGTCAGTGAATGGGGTATTATCAGATGATGAGGTCATTTTGGATTCTGTGAACATGGGGGGGGTAGTAAGGTGGCCAATATGACCAATTTCTCATACCCCCCCCCCCTCCGCCCCACCTCCCCCACCCCCCCCCCCCCCCCCCCCATTGCAACACTATTAACCTGACTGTCCGTCCCATAGAAATAAAGAACCTTACCCAACAATGGGCGTGGCCTGCTGAAGTGTGAGCTTACTGAGACAATGTTAGGAAGTAGGAATGCACCAATACCATTTTTCTTACAGCGAGTGCGAGTACCGATTATTTTTTTTTTTTTTAAATACTCTGATACCAATTACCGATACCTGCCCACAACTGTTTTATTTCCACTTCAGCTGCCAACAATGGTACAAAGAAGTTATTTACAAATGAAATAAAAAAAAAAAATTAAAAAAAAAAATATATATATATATATATATATATTTTTTTTTTTTTAAACATGTACATATATGTTAAAGATGTAAAAATATGAATGAACAAAGCAAACAAAAAACTAAAAAAAAAAATAGAATTATTATTATAAACAACAAAAATCAGCAGGAAAATAATAATGAAATGAAAAAGGAGAATAAGAAGTTAATTTTTACTTGACAGGTTGCTTTAAGCTGACTTCATCTGCAGATGGAAGTTCATCCCTTTGATCTGTAGGTCAGGGGTCAGCAACCTTTTTTCCACTTAAGGGCCAGATTCAATGTATGTGAATCCATGGAGGGCCACATTCACCTGCTAATAAATGAAGTTGGTGGGATAGAGAGGTGTCTGTGGACGGGGGGGGGGGGGGGGGGGGGGGTGGGGGTACAGTGTTGGTTGTGGACTGGGGGGTACAGAGGTGGCTGTGTACTGGGGGGGGGGGTACATAGGTGGCAGTGTACTGGGGGGGGGGTACATAGGTGGCAGTGTACTGGGGGGGGGGGTACAGAGGTGGCAGTGTACTGGTGAGGTACAGAAGTGTCTGTGGACTGGGGGGTACAGAGGTGGCTGTGTACTGGGGGGGTACAGAGGTGGCTGTGTACTGAATGAATGAATTAATGATTTGTATAGCGCTACAACCGCGAACTGAATCGCCTCAAGGCGCTTGTCTGCTCTTGTTGTGATGCCATGTTTAGAAGAGGAGTTTTTTCCTGAAGGCTTGATGGTTTTCTTCCAAGCGGATGTTGTTCGGTAGAGCATTCCACTCTGGGGGTACAGAGGTGGCTGTGTACTGAGGGGTACAGAGGTGACTGTGTATTCGGGGTACAGAGGTGGCTGTGTACTGGAGGGTACAGAGGTGGCTGTGTAATGAGGGGGTACAGAGGTGGCTGTGTAATGAGGGGGTACAGAGGTGGCTGTGTACTGAGGGGTACAGAGGTGACTGTGTACTCGGGGTACAGAGGTGGCTGTGTACTGGAGGGTACAGAGGTGGCTGTGTAATGAGGGGGTACAGAGGTGGCTGTGTAATGAGGGGGTACAGAGGTGGCTGTGTACTGAGGGGTACAGAGGTGGCTGTGTACTGGGGGGGAACAGAAGTGGCTGTGGACTCGGGGGTACAAAGGTGGCTGTGTACTGGGGGGTACAGAGGTGGCTGTGTACTGGGGGAGGGTACATAGGTGGCAGTGTACTGGGGGGGGGGGGTACAGAGGTGGCAGTGTACTGGTGAGGTACAGAAGTGTCTGTGGACTGGGGGGTACAGAGGTGGCTGTGTACTGGGGGTACAGAGGTGGCTGTGTACTGAATGAATGAATGAATGAATTAATGATTTGTATAGCGCTACAACCGCGAACTGAATCGCCTCAAGGCGCTTGTCTGCTCTTGTTGTGATGCCATGTTTAGAAGAGGAGTTTTTTCCTGAAGGCTTGATGGTTTTATTCCAAGCGGATGTTGTTCGGAAGAGCATTCCACTCTGGGGGTACAGAGGTGGCTGTGTACTGAGGGGTACAGAGGTGACTGTGTATTCGGGGTACAGAAGTGGCTGTGTACTGGAGGGTACAGAGGTGGCTGTGTAATGAGGGGGTACAGAGGTGGCTGTGTAATGAGGGGGTACAGAGGTGGCTGTGTACTGAGGGGTACAGAGGTGACTGTGTACTGGGGGGGTACAGAGGTGGCTGTGTACTGGGGGGGTACAGAGGTGGCTGTGTACTGGGGGGGAACAGAAGTGGCTGTGGACTCGGGGGTACAAAGGTGGCTGTGTACTGGGGAGTACAGAGGTGGCTGTGTACTGGGGGGGTAAAGAGGTGGCTGTGTACTCGGGGTACAGAGGTGGCTGTGTACTGGAGGGTACAGAGGTGGCTGTGTAATGAGGGGGTACAGAGGTGGCTGTGTACTGAGGGGTACAGAGGTGGCTGTGTACTGGGGGGGAACAGAAGTGGCTGTGGACTCGGGGGTACAAAGGTGGCTGTGTACTGGGGGGTACAGAGGTGGCTGTGTACTGGGGGGGTAAAGAGGTGGCTGTGTATGGGGGTGTACAGAGATGGCTGTGTTTATAAACAATGATCAGACAGGCGATAGAGAGATACAAAGTAACATTGTTTATACATATTTATAAAACAGGAAATAGAGGGATATAATGTAATATTATTTATGAACCTTGATTAGACAGAAGATAGAGAGATGCAAAGTAACATTGTTTATAAACATTGATCAGATAGGAGACAGAGAGATACAAAGCAACATTGTTTATGAAGATTGATTAGATGAGAGATAGAGGGATACAAAGTAACATTGTTTATAAACATTGATCGGACAGAAGATAGAGAGATACAAATTAACATTGCGTATAGATTATTTATATTGTAAGCTCTAAGGAGCAGGGCCCTTCTAACCCGCTTCTATTGAATTGTTTTGTAGCTGTACTGTCCCCCTTTATATTGTAAAACGCTGCACAAACTGTTTGCGCTATATAAACCATTATAATAATAATAAACATTAATCAGACTGGCGATAGAGAGATGCAACATAGCATTGTTTACAAACATTGTTCAGATGTGTGATAATTCCATTTCAGATGCTCATTAACTAACCACACATCCTCAGTTTTCCAAATGATCTTCTCCTGTCATCCACCAGTACTGCCTCCTTCCAAGACATCTCCTGGGCTGCACCTTTACCCTGGGAAGCTTGATGCTTGAGTTTGTGTAGCGAAGGGCCGACTCCATAGCAGACTAAAATGAACTGGGTTTCTTTTTATTTATTGTTTAGATTCACTTTCCAGGGACACCCAGAAGATTCTGGGAGAGATGGGCAATCTGGCAGAGGAGATTCAGAAAGGAAGAAGTAAGTCTATCCTGTTTCATCAACCTTAAAGAGAACTCTGCCAGGTCTACAAAGATAAGTTGTGTGACGGAACGTCCCTACACTCCTCTTGAGTGCGTTCGTCATATATCACTTCCTTCAAGTCTGGATATAGGTATAAGATATTCCAACCGCTCCCAAGCACCAAACGAGACAACACTTGCTTGGTGCCAACATGGACTGATCTTTATTTGACATGTCACACAATTTTATACAGCCAGATGACTAAGACCTAACTTAATTAGCATGAGCTAATTATCTTAATCAACACAGGGCTCCTTCATTCAATTGCAGGGTTAATTAGCACACACAACAATAGGTGAAACACTTCTACAAGCCAGACTATAATCAATTACATAACACAGGTGGCTGGAGTTCATGAGTCATGACATTAGCGTCTCTTGCTAATATGTCAAATACACATACAGATTCTATGTGTATTGGGGGGGCCAGCATGGACCTGAATCCAAGTATCACCAGCTCAGGGGTCCCAGGCTTGCAGCTCAAAGAGCACTGTTCCCCCAAATGCCAGGGCCCATAATCACAAGGCAATAGGCTCGCACTCAGTCCTCTCCAACAGCCCGTGTCCCGGCTAGGTCCGTCACATTTCTCCCCTTTCGGCAGGAGACTAACACAGGAGGGGACCCCAGACGGGTTGACTCCGAAGTTAGTCAGTGGTTCCAGTCCTCTAATGCTGGGACCCACCCAGTACCCCAAACAAATTGTTTCAAACAGAGCACGACTCACCCAGCCAACCTCTGCCTCTCTCAAAGAACATATCTGCCGCTGGGGAGAAGACAGGGTGACTGGGCTCAGTCCATCATGCTGTTGGGGATCTGGGCCGACAGCCCAGCATCCCTGGGGTATACAGGTGGGGACTGCAGTCCCATCCCCCTTTACAGGAAATCTGCCCTCTGTTAGTTGTGGGCAGAGGCCAGCAGCGCTCTGTTCCGTTGCCAGCAGTTCAGGTGGGTGTAGGAGCTTCCCTACATCATCTCCTCCAGCTAACTGTTGGGGAGAGAGGACGACTGCCCCAGCTCCCTGGAACTCCGCAGCTGTTGCTGGTGCTGGACAGAGGTGGGTAGCACTCTGCCCTGTTGCCAGCACTTCTGCTGGGGACTCCACATCCTCCCCTCTGGTTAACCGTTGGGGCAGGAGGCTGGCTTCCTCCACTCCCAAATTGTGTAGCTGCCATTGGGAAGGGGAGCCGGCTGCTTCCTTTTCCATTCCCTCATCTGGCTGCTGGGACAACATGTCTCTGGTACTGTCTCCCAGGTGCACAGATCTTTGCTGGGGAGGAAAGACCGCTTTCTCCACCCTGGCCGACTGTTGAGGAGGGACAACAAACACCTCCTCTCCCTTCTCCCCCTGTATCTGCTGCTGGGAAGTGATCGCCACCTTCTCACCCTGAGCCTCCATAACTGCCACCGGTGTGGGGCAGAGGTCTTGGACCCTCTGTCCGGTGACCTGCGCTTCAGCTGGAGAAGTTCCTTGTAACTCCACGGATACTGCCGTTGGTGCTGGACAGAGCACAGTGAAGTTTGGCCCTAATACCAGCTCTTCTGATGGAGGCTCATCAGGTTGTTTTTCCTCAGCAGAAAAGTCTATCAAATCCCCAGTCTCTGCAACTGGTGTCTGGGGATATAGATTCACCATCTCCTGTCCATGGAACCCAGAAGATGCTATCAGTGCTGAGCAGAGGTTGGCAGAGCTCTGGCCGGTTGTCAGCACTTCAGCTTCTGGGATGGCAATTTCCAGATTTTCCACTGCCGATTCCCTGGCATGCTGCTGGACAGGCACATTCCTCCATCCAAGATCATCCCATGCAGAAACAGGATCATCAAGGTCAGTCAGCACTTGCTGCATCCGCCATAAGACCTCCGCGTCCATAGCTGTAGGGGCAGGTTGGCAAAGCACACTGTTACTCTGCCACATTGCTGACTCTTCAGCCAGACCAGAGTTGTCCACTGGTAGTTCCGTATAGTCCCAGGCAAAGGGAGCCCAGCCCTGGCACTGAGCAGAGTCTAGCAGCCGTCTGTAGGCGATCTCCAGCTCCCATTCCTGATCGGCCAGAAACTCCAAATCTTCCAGTGCCCAGTGCACTTCCGAGACGTTCAGTAGCCCTTTTCTGAAATCCATGATTTCATCCAACCGCCACTCCAAATCACTCCCAAAGTTAGAGTCTCCTGTCAGCTTCACATACAACAGTCCCAGGCCGCCGTAGCTTAAGCCTTCCGTTGGGCTGTCATCTGCTATCCAAGGGCATGCTTGGGATACATGCCACCGGAGGGCTCTGTAACTCTCATCCAGCTTCATCTCTGCCCAGATCAGCCTGCTTAATTCAGCTGTCTGCTCCTTGTGCGGTTTCTCTACCAAAAACAGCACCCGCAATCCATACTGCGACCAGTACCTTTCCTGGTTGGAGGGGAGAACTTTTCCCTGGTGACGCTGCTCACGGGCTAGCGCTTCCTTCCAGAGTTCGCAGCGAATAGAATCAAACCATCCCAGCAGGACCTGCTCTGATACTGGTCCTCTGTGCTGTAGCTGCATCTCTCGCAACCTCCTCCTGAATTCGTCTTCCATGGCGGCTGGTATCTGTACCTCTCCTCCTCTCCTGCTATCCGGACCTTGGATCCAGGTGGAGGTTTGGATGTCCCAGACTGCAGGAAGTATGATCCCACTGCTTGCCAACAATGTGACGGAACGTCCCTACACTCCTCTTGAGTGCGTTCGTCATATATCACTTCCTTCAAGTCTGGATATAGGTATAAGATATTCCAACCGCTCCCAAGCACCAAACGAGACAACACTTGCTTGGTGCCAACATGGACTGATCTTTATTTGACATGTCACACAATTTTATACAGCCAGATGACTAAGACCTAACTTAATTAGCATGAGCTAATTATCTTAATCAACACAGGGCTCCTTCATTCAATTGCAGGGTTAATTAGCACACACAACAATAGGTGAAACACTTCTACAAGCCAGACTATAATCAATTACATAACACAGGTGGCTGGAGTTCATGAGTCATGACATTAGCGTCTCTTGCTAATATGCCAAATACACATACAGATTCTATGTGTATTGGGGGGGCCAGCATGGACCTGAATCCAAGTATCACCAGCTCAGGGGTCCCAGGCTTGCAGCTCAAAGAGCACTGTTCCCCCAAATGCCAGGGCCCATAATCACAAGGCAATAGGCTCGCACTCAGTCCCCTCCAACAGCCGTGTCCCGGCTAGGTCCGTCACAAGTTGTAACCAAACTAGAGCTGTGGAGCCAATGCTTGATAAAGTAATATTTTTGGCTGGTTTATGTCTGGAGGGGTGTTGCTAGGTCTACAAAAGATCTGGGGCTAGAGGCCATAGCAGTAAAGAAAGTCATGCGCTTGGGCGGGCATACACATGTATATACAGTAATATATGTGTGTGTGTGTGTATATATATCCCCAGAGAGCCCCCCACTTACATCAGGGTCCCCAGAGAGACTCCTCCTTACATCAGAGTCCCCAGAGATCCTCCCCCTTGCATCAGGGTCCCCAGAGAGCCTCCTCCTTACATCAGAGTCCCCAGAGAGCCTCCTCCTTACATCAGAGTCCCCAGAGAGCCTCCCCCTTGCATCAGAGTCCCCAGAGAGCCTCCCCCTTGCATCAGAGTCCCCAGAGAGCTCCTCCTTACATCAGAGTCCCCAGAGAGCCTCCTCCTTACATCATAGTCCCCAGAGATCCTCCCCCTTGCATCAGGGTCCCCAGAGAGCCTCCTCCTTACATCAGAGTCCCCAGAGAGCCTCCTCCTTACATCAGAGTCCCCAGAGAGCCTCCTCCTTACATCAGAGTCCCCATAGAGCCTCATCCTTGCATCAGGGTCCCCAGAGAGCCTCCCCCTTAACATCAGGGTCCCCAGAGAGCCTCCCCTTAACATCAGGGTCCCCAGAGAGCCTCCCCCTTAGCATCAGGGTCCCCAGAGAGCCCCCCCTTACATCAGGGTCCCCAGAGAGCCCCCCTTACATCAGGGTCCCCAGAGAGCCCCCCCTTGCATTAGGGTCCCCAGAGAGCCTCCTCCTTACATCAGAGTCCCCAGAGATATTCCCCCTTGCATCAGGGTCCCCAGAGAGCCTTCCCTCTTGCATCAGGGTCCCCAGAGAGCCTTCCTCTTAACATCAGGGTCCCCAGAGAGCCTCCCCCTTAAAATTAGGGTCCCCAGAGAACCTCCCCCTTAGCATCAGGGTCCCCAGAGAGCCCCCCACTTACATCATGCTCCCCATAGAGCCTCCCCTCCCCTTGGGGACCCCTTCAGAGACTCTGGGCTATGGGCCCCAGATTCGGGGCTATAGCCCCAAAAGCCACCCCCTAGCGAAGCCACTGCTTGTCAGGTTATTATGCCTCAGTGGGTGACAGTGATGCAGACAACACATGATGTAGATGTTTAGTGACTTCATCAGATTCAGAGCTCAGGAATGTGAGTAGAGCAGCAGATCTAGGATAGTAAGAAGGACCTCCAGTGGTAGGAAGGGTGAAAGCGGATATGACAACTCACAATGTGAATATTCTTCATCTCCAGATTCTGGGATGACAGAGAAGTTATCTGCCATTGAAACCTTAATGAAGAACCTCAAAGGTAAGCTGAGGGATGTGATAAGATGACATGTGAGGAAGGGATGGAGGAGAACAGAAATTGAGAATAAAAAAAGTTAATTAATTTACTGAAAAATTTAATTGGTGATTGATTTTGGCATTTATTTGGTTGCCATGAAGCAACATTCACATGGCATCGGAGCAGATTAATGTCCACATGTATAGCACTCTTATAGTGTAGCATGCTGCTAGGAAAATTTAGTTTGGCTCCCATGTAATCAGAGGAGCTGGGTGGTTGATTATTTAGGACTGCTCAGTGTTTCTCAAGCTGTTGTTCTGTTACTTTCCCCTGTCTTCTAGAGTAATCTAGAAGTACAGTGGGAGGAAGAACTGAGCAGGTGGCCTGAATATTTATGGGGAGGTGTGCCCAGAAGGTGGCGAGAGAGCCCATAAATAGTCTGGGGCCTGAGCGGCAAGAGTAGAGTTCCTGGGTCCAGTCTTGTTGGAGGAGATCCCTGTGTAGGGGCTCTGCCCTGAGGCAGCTTTCTGGAAGGATGTGTGAGGAAGACGCTGAGGTCCTGGCTAGGCTTAGCTGGGGGGGGGCTATTCGCAAGCTGAAAACCAATGATCCAGTGGGGTCTGGAGAAGCTTCCTGGAGAAAGCCAGGAGGAACTTGGTGGAAAAGAGTCCAGCTGTCCTATGGTGGTGTGAGTCTACATCTCCCAGGAAGAACCTGGTGGATATTGGCAGGAGGCAACTGACGATCCTGTGGCTAGGTGAGTAAGCAACCCTATTACTGAGGAGTTAGTGACTGTGTTTAGCTGTTAAACTCTGGAAGGAGTACAGGTCACCATCAGCATAGAGATCCTATGGGATATTCATCAGTTGTATAGTGCAGCCAGTGGTTTGTGAAGTGCAGCCAGCAGTTTGTGAAGGGCAGACAGAAATTGAGGAGTGCTCAATTTCTCAAATTTGCAGGGTATCCCATGCTCCCTCTCCCTATATCAGTTAATTGTTGTCTATAATAACCCAAATAAGAAACCCCTAGCCAGTGGAAGAATGCAGGAAATGCTGTGCGCCTGGCTGTGTGTGCTCTGAGGGGGAAACAGGACCAAAATTTCCAGCGGCTCATTAGGGGGTGGCTACTCGCGGTATCCAACTTCTCAAGATATGCAGTTACTTTGAGATGACATCTCAGATCTGGATGTCATTGGGGAGGATTGACCTCCCTTGCTACTTCATGGCAATAAACATCAGTTCTTTGTCTCAGGTCAGCAACTGGATGAGATGAAACAGAACATGGAAGTGAAGTTTAGGAATCTGAGTTTGGAGATGAACTCCGTAATGGGTCAACTGACCCATGATGGTAAGAGGGATCTCCAGTGGGGGTGAAGGAGGACATTTTGTGAAAAGGGTTATGTCTACTCACATTGTGAATGTTTTCCTTTCTCAGATTCCAGGATTATGCAGAAGCTTTCTTCTATGAAAAACTCAATGATGGATCTCAGTGGTAAGTGGAGAGAAGCAAAGGGGCAAAGGGTTTGAACACAAATGAAAAAAAAGTCCATGTATTCACCATTTTTGTTTTTATTTGGGATTGATTGTTCTGTGGCCATCATCATTACTGAGAAAAGAAAACTCTACATACAAAGTTGCAATTTTCAAGACAACTATTTCTCTGAGATGACGGGTGTCCATTAGGGATCCAATCTGGATGAGGTTTGGGGGGATACTGGCCTTTACTACTACTTTCTTGAAATAAACAGTACTTAACTTGTCTCCAGCAGATCAATGGCGACGTGAGATGGAACAGAACATGGCGACGAAGCTCAGGAATCTGAGTATGGAGATACGCTCCAGAGTGGACCAGCTGCCTCAGGATGGTAAATAGGACTTTCAATGGGGAGAAGGGTAGCAATGATTGATGAAGGTTATGTCAACTCACCCTGTGAATGTTCATTTCAACTCTAGATTTCAGGGTGATGGGGAAGCTGTCTTCTATGGAAACCTTAATGAAGGACCTTAAGGGTAAGTTGAGGGATGTGGTTCAGTGGGAGGGAGCCCATACAAGAACTAAGGGTGCCCCTCAAGGCTCCAGCTGGTCCTCATCTGTTGTCAGTTGAGGGATGTGGTTCAGTGGGAGGGAGCCCATACAAGAACTAAGGGTGCCCCTCAAGGCTCCAGCAGGTCCTCATCTATTGTCAGTTGAGGGATGTGGTTCAGTGGAAGGGAGCCCATACAAGAACTAAGGGTGCCCCTCAAGGCTCCAGAAGGTCCTCATCTGTTGTCAGTTGAGGGATGTGGTTCAGTGGGAGGGAGCCCATACAAGAACTAAGGGTGCCCCTCAAGGCTCCAGCTGGTCCTCATATGTTGTCAGTTGAGGGATGTGGTTCAGTGGAAGGGAGCCCATACCATACAAGAACTAAGGGTGCCCCTCAAGGCTCCAGAAGGTCCTCATCTGTTGTCAGTTGAGGGATGTGGTTCAGTGGGAGGGAGCCCATACAAGAACTAAGGGTGCCCCTCAAGGCTCCAGAAGGTCCTCATCTGTTGTCAGCCACTAAGAGTGCAGCAAGGAAAAGAGGTCGTCCCAGCTCCGTAAAAGTCCCAAAAGCCACACATCATACAAAACCCCTGTGTGTAAAGAGTGGAAGCAGCCTCAGCCTGGACTCCATCCAGGTCACATCCACCAACACGTCTCACCCCCATGACTGAGCCCCATGGGAGGTGTGGCCTGAACAGAGTTGAGGCTGCTTTAACTCTTTACACTCAGGGGTTTTGTGTGATGTGTGGCTTTCGTGACTTTCCTTTTCCTTTCATTAAGAGGGAGGGAAGATAGGAAAAAATACTAATAGAGAAAAAAATGCACGCATTCGCTGAAATAATGTACTTGTAATTGATCTTGGTCTTTGTGTGGTTGTCACGATTCAACCTTCACACACCATCAGTACTGACAGGGGAACTCTGTACACACAATGTCCAACATCTCAAATTATACTTACTCTAAGATGACAACTAATGAAAAGCAGAGACAGATGGTTGACCAGGTCATTAGAGGTCCAATATGGCTGGAGCTGGAGGAACTGACGTCCCTTGTCACTACTTAATTAAAATGAATATCACTGCTTTACCTCTGACAGGTCAATGGCTATATGAGATGGAACAAAACATGGAGTTGAAGCTCAGGAATCTGAGTATGGAGATGCACTCTGTGGTAGGACAACTGACTAAGGATGGTAAGAGGGACCTCCAATGGGTGGACAGGAGACAATGGACGACAGAAATTGTATTTACTTACACTGTGACTATTCTTCACCATCAGATTCCAATGTGATGGAGAAACCTTCTGACATAGACACCTCAATGAAAAACGTCAATGGTAAGCTGAGGGAGGTGGTAAAGAAGAATTAAGGGCAAGAGATGAAAACAAGTAAAGAAAAAGTACATCTTTAGTGAAATATGGAATTGGTGACTGATCTTAGCTTGGTGTCTTGCCACCCTATACACAGGGGTTCCACCGGGCATGTGCCTCTCCCTATGGGTGGGGGTGTATGTGCACATGCTTTCGGGGGCGTGCCCAAGGATGGTAAGAGGGACCTCCAATGGGTGGACAGGAGACAATGGACGACAGAAATTGTATTTACTTACACTGTGACTATTCTTCACCATCAGATTCCAATGTGATGGAGAAACCTTCTGACATAGACACCTCAATGAAAAATGTCAATGGTAAGCTGAGGGAGGTGGTAAAGAAGAATTAAGGGCTAGAGATGAAAACAAGTAAAGAAAAAGTACATCTTTAGTGAAATATGGAATTGGTGACTGATCTTAGCTTGGTGTCTTGCCACCCTATACACAGGGATTCCACCGGGCATGTGCCTCTCCCTATGGGTGGGGGTGTATGTGCACATGCTTCAGGGTCGTGCCCATGTGTTCACACATACAAACAACAGTAATGGTAGCCAATAACTTTTTGAGGGACATGTAGATTCAAGAGGAACACTGCATATATAAAAAAGCATACATTTTATTATAACATTCAATAAAAAACCAAACCACAAAACAAACAATAGAATACTGAATTTTTATTTGTAATTGTTTAGATTCAATATAATCCACATGTAGAGTTTTTCGACTGATCTTCTTCAGGAGTACATGTGAATGATCTTTAAAAGATATAACATATATATGGTATTCAGGGGCGGACTGACAACTCATGTGGGGCCCCCGGGCATTAGGAGATTATTGGGCCCCCTAGGCAATAGGAGATTATGGGCCCTCCAGGAAATAGATTATGGGGCCACACAGTATACACACACACACACAGTATACGCACACAGACACACAATACACACACACACACAGTATACACACACAGACACACAATATACACACACACAGTATACACACACACACACACACAGTATACGCACACAGACACACAATACACACACACACACAGTATACACACACACACAGTATACGCACACAGACACACAATACACACACACACAGTATACACACACACACAGTATACGCACACAGACACACAATACGCACACACACAGTATACACACACAGAATAGCAGTGTTGGTCATCTTACTTTAAAAAAGTAATTATTTAAGTTACAAATTACTTCTCCCAAAAAGTAATTGCGTTAGTAACTCAGTTACTACATTGGAAAAGTAATTAGTTACGCAGCAAAGTAACTGTGACTTTTTTTTTAAATTTTCTATACGTGTAACTAAGGGGCGGTCTAGTATTACTGTAACCAAGAGGCGCATTTATTATTATTGTTATATATCGTGTAACCAAGGGGCTGCTCTATTATTACTCTAACCAAGGGGCAGATCTGTTTATAGCGTGTAAGCAAGGGGCGGGTCTATTATTATTATATTGTGTAAGGGGCGGGTCTATTATTATTATATCGTGTAAGGGGCGGATGGCTACAGAAGAGGGCGAATGTTAAATTAATGGGCAGAGCTCGATATATAACAATAATAATAAATGCGCCCCTTGGTTACAGTAATACTAGACCCCCCCTTACTTACACGATAGACTCCCCTTGCAGAGTAGCACGAGCATCAGGAGCGTGCGGCATCGCCTCGTACAATTACATGTTAACTGCGCCTGCGCGGTGTAGAGTTCACTCAGAGCGGTTTAGGTTTGGCAATTTTCGTAAGCTCCGTAGTCCTTCGTACTGAGCAAGCGCTGCGCCTGCGCAGTACAGGGGGTCCTTATCCGGCGGGGGAACTTTTTCGTCAGGACACCGGAATTACACTACTGCCATCTAGTGGCGGTAGATGTAATTGAGGTAACTAAGCCAAAGTAATGGGAACTGAGTTACCATGAGGGGAAAAGTAATCAGTTAGATTACTCGTTACCCTCTAAAGTAACTGCGTTAGGTAACTCAGTTTATTTTAACTCAGTTACTTACATCACTGCAGAATAGACATACACACACTGAAAATGTAATGGAGAAGCGGGGCACCTATAATCTTCGGATTTTTTAAAATACACAGATTTTTACATACTGTCCCTGGGTTTATTGAGGCTGGCAAGCCTGATGGGACCCCTTTGTGGCATGGGGCCCTTGGACAGTGCCCGAGTGCCCAAATGGTCAGTCCGCTCCTGATGGTATTATGGCCTCTAGTGGGTCAATGACTAGATGGGTTGGAAAAAAACATGGACATGACAGATCTTGACTTTTTGTCGCTGCCATTGATATTCCCTCCCCATCAAAAACTGCAATATTTTGTCTCCGGCAGGTCAAAGATTGGATAAGATGGAACAGAACATGGAGGTGCAGCTCAGGAATCTGAGCATGGAGATGCATTCTGTAGCTGGGCAACTATCCCAGGATGGTAAGAGGAACCTCTGGGGGAGGGGAGACATTGGATGATGGAGGATATGTCTAGTAGTCACACTTTGAATGTTAATTTCAACTCTAGATTCCAGGATGATGGAGAAGCTGTCAGTCATGGAAACATCAATGAAGGACTTCAAGGGTAAATTGAGGGATGTGGTTAAGAGGGAGGGAGAATAGGGAAAAATACAAACAGAATCCAGGATAATGAAAAAACTGTCAGCCACAGAAGTTTCAATGCAGGACCTTAAAGGTAACAAGGGAGGAAAAGGAAGGAAAGAATTGGAATATTACACAAATGGTTATACAAGGACAATTTATTACACTAAAAGGTAATCTGTGATTGATTTGGACCTTTGTGTGGTTGCCATGAATTAAAATTCACATGTCATCAGTAACAAGAAAAAAAAATGTAAATGCAATGACTTCCTGCTGAAGATATACAGTTATGCCCTGTACACACGATAGGATTTTCCGACAACAAAATCCATGTTTTTTTTCCGACGGATGTTGGCTCAAACTTGTCTTGCATACACATGGTCACACAAAGTTGGTTGGAAATTCCGAATGTCAAGAATGCAGTGACGTACAACGAGCCGAGAAACATGAATTTCAATAGCCAGTGCTGCTCTTCCGCTTGATTCTGAGCATGCGTGGCACTTTGTGCGTCGGAATTGTGTGCACACGATCGGAATTTCCGACAACGGATTTGGTTGTCGGAAAATTTGAGAGCCAGCTCTCAAATTTTGTGTGACAGAAATTCCAATAGAAATTGTCCGATGGAGCTTACAAACGGTCGGAATTTCCGACAACAAGCTCCGATCGCACATTTTACATGGGAAAGTCCGACCGTGTGTACGAGGCATAACAGAGGAGGACAACATAAACAAGGCAGAGACACCTAGTGAGCTGGGTAACCCTTGGGAGATCCAATGTGAGTGCAGTAAGAGGGATTTACCTTCCTAATCCTTGCTTGATTTTAATAAATCTCAGTTTTCTCTGGTAGGTCAATGGCTGGATGAGTTGAGAAAGAACATGGAGATGACGATCGAGAAACTGAGTATGAATATAGGTTCCAGAGTGGACCACCTGTCCCAGAATGGTAAGAGGGACTACCAGTACACTTGAATTGCAACAATGTTTGAAAAAGGGTATGTCCACTCTCCTTGTGAATGTTCTCTACCCACAGGTTCCAGGATGATGGAGAAGCTGTCTACTATGGAAACCTCAATGAAGGCCCTCACAGGTAATACAGGGGCAGTGGTAAAGGGGGAAGCAACTGATCTTGGCCTTTGTGTGACTGCTGTGAATATTCCCATGTTATCACGCAGTACAGATAGCAGATGTGTCCAACTTTTCTAGATATACAGTAAGATGATAACAGTGATAGCACTGA
Source organism: Lithobates sylvaticus (assembly GCA_028564925.1). Taxonomy (NCBI): domain Eukaryota; kingdom Metazoa; phylum Chordata; class Amphibia; order Anura; family Ranidae; genus Lithobates; species Lithobates sylvaticus. Next base: position 18,216,502 of record CM053029.1, read on the forward strand.
GATGATATCTAAAAAAAGGAAGAGACAGATGGAGATCTGAGTCATAGTAGGAGTCAAATCTGGATGCAATTTGAGGAACTCTCATCCTACTTGCTAGGCATAAACATCAGTTCTTTGTTTGTGGTAGGTCAACGACTGGAGGACATGCAACAGAACATGGATGTGAAGCTCAGGAATCTGAGTATGGGGGTGCAGTCTTTAGAAAGCATGCTATCTCAGGATGGTAAGAGGGAACTAATTTGGGGGAGGGGAGGCGCTGAGTTTATGTCTACTCACTGTGTGAATGCTCTTCACCCCCAGATTCCAAGGTGATGAAGAAACTGTTTGCTCTGGAAACATCAATAAAGGAACTCAACGGTACACCATGAGAGGAGAGAGTTCATGGGATCTCAATCCTCTTAAATTAGCATTTAGAATGTGACCTTCCTCTTTGCGCTTATGCTTGAGCTGACCCTTAAACCTGAAACTAGCCCTTTAACACCTAAACATGACCTCCAAAACGTGACTCCAACACTTAAGCTTGGCCCCTTAACCCCTGACTCTACACGGTTGGAGATTCCGACCACAAAATCCATTGAAATTTTTCAGACGGATTTTGTCCGACACTGGTGTTGCATACACACAGTCGGACAAAGCTGTCGGAAAATCCGATCGTTCTGAACATGGTGATGTTCGTTGCGTACGACGGAACTATGTAGAAGCTAGTAGCCAATAGCTGTGGTCTCGTAATTTGATCTGAGCATGCGTGGCACTTTGTCCGTCGGAATTCTCTACACACCATCGGAAAAAGTCTGATCGGATTTTGTTGTCGGAAAATTTGAGAGCAGGACGGAAAAAGTCCGATGGAGCCCACACATGGGCGGATTTTCTGACAACATGGTCCGATCGGAATTTCCGACCGTGTGTATGGGAGCTTACACTTACCTAACTCCTAACCCAATCCCTAACACAGAACTAACCCTTTGGAAGACAGGGATTAACTGGTTCTCTGTGTATTACAGGGCTTCTTTCCAAGAATGTTCCAATTGTCGTGGGAGCAGTGGGAAACCAAGCAGAGGAGATCCAGAAAATGAAGAGTAAGAGTATTCCTTTACGTCATCCCCATTTCATCAATTGTTCTCCTTTTTTTTTCTTTTGCCAAGCTCTCCAGCAGTAGTAAATGCTTGATGCCTCCAAACTCAATTATTTATGGAAGCCAAGATATTCCCTTTCACCTTGTACTCTGGCCAACATCCAATAGTCTGCTACAAGTTTCACTAATTTCGGTCTGGACCGCATGTTTGTTCAATGACCCCTCGCAGCCACTCAGTCCTCTTAGGCTAGGTTCACATCTCTGTGGCTGGAGAACGTGTGCAAAATCGACCGCGTTCCGAACCTGCAGAGAAATGGGCTGCACTTTAGCAGATGTGCGGGAGTGCAACTAATTCCTAAAAGCACCCACACACATCACCACCTGTGGCACATTTTCTTACGCACCAAACAGCATAGGGCTGAAGCACCAAGCGGCTTGGTGCAGCGTGATTTAAAAAAAAAGGTTCACAACTTCTTTGACTGCCTTTCTCGTGGGTAGGGCAGCCCTTTAAAATTAAGGGCTGCCTTACCTGTGACATGTGTGCACAATTGTGCATGCACAGATCTGAACTGAGCCTCATATCACAGTCCCTCTCTTTACATCAAAGTTCCCTCTTCACATTACTATCCTCAGCCCCCCCTAACATTACTGTCCCCAGCCACCCTGTTATTACTGTACTCAGCCCCCCTCATATTTTTGTCCTCAGCCCCCAACATTACTGTCCCCAGTCCCCCCGTCACATTACTGTCCTCAGCCTCTCCTCATATTTTTGTACTTAGCTCCACCCCCTCACATTTTTGTCCTTAGCCCCCCTCCCATTACTGTCCTCAGCCCCCCATAATTGTCCTCAGCCCCCTCATGGGGGGGAACTCATGCCGTTTTTTTCAAAGAGTTTTATCTATATTGCAGAGACCCAACAATTCATTACAGCCGTGATCAGTTTTAAATGACATTTTTTCCTTTAGAAATTACATTTTGCTGTGGTATTGTTCTAAACAGGGGGAAACTGTGCCACTTTACAGGCATACTATAGACACCCCAGGCACAATATTTAAAGAAATAATTCATTTTTATTGTTTCACTTTAAGCATTATTAAAAAACACTGCTCCCGAAAAAACGGCAGTTATTAAAACCTTTTTTTTGCATTGATAAATGTCCCCTGGGGCAGGACCCGGGTCCCCAAACACTTTTTATGACAATAACTTGCATACAAGCCTTTAAAATGAGCACTTTTGGTTTTTCATGTTAGTGTCCCATAGACTTTAACGTGGTTCTGTGGCTTTCAAATTTGCCGTGAACACCGCACAATCTTCGTTGTTCGCCAAATGTCCGAACGACCAAAGTTCGGCCCAAACTTATGCTCAGGCCGAACCGTTCGCCCATCCCTACTCATGTGAAGGAAGTCTCCATACTGTCTCCCGCGAAGGAGGTCTTCTCACTGTCTCCTGTAAAGGCAAACTTCTTACTGTCTCCTGTGAAGGAGGTCTTCTCACTGTCTCCTGTGAAGGAGGTCTTCGTACTGGCCCCTGTGAAGGAGGTCTTCTCACTGTCTCCTGTAAAGGCAAACTTCTTACTGTCTCCTGTGAAGGAGGTCTTCTTACTGTCTCATGTGAATGAGGTCTTCTTACTGTCTCCTGTAAAGGCAAACTTCTTATTGTCTCCTGTAAAGGCAAATTCTTACTGTCTCCTGTGAAGGAGGTCTTCTCACTGGCCCCTGTGAAGGAGGTCTTCTCACTGTCTCCTGTAAAGGCAAACTTCTTACTGTCTCCTGTGAAGGAGGTCTTCTCACTGTCTCCTGGGAAGGGGGGTCTTCTCACTGTTTGCTGTTAGGGATGAGCCGAACACCCCCCCGTTCGGCTCGCACCAGAACCCGCGAACGGACCTAAAGTCCGTGCGAGCTTTAGAACCCTATTAGTTATAATGGATGCGAACGTTCGAAATTAAAAGTGCTCATTTTAAAGGCTAATATGCATGTTAATGTCATAAAAAGTGTTTGGGGACCTGGGTCCTGCCCCAGGGGACATGTATCAATGCAAATTTTTTTTTTAAAAACGGCCGTTTTTTCAGGAGCAGTGATTTTAATAATGCTTAAATTGAAACAATAAAAGTGTAATATTCCTTTAAATTTCGTACCTGGGGGGTGTCTATAGTATGCCTGTGAAGGGGCGCATGTTTCCCGTGTTTAGAACTGTCTCTGCGCAAAGTGTCATTTTTGAAAGTAAAAAAGCTATTTAAAATCACTCGCGGCTAATGTTAATTCACGGCTCCCGTAACACAGAGAACAGTGATTCATTGAAACTCATTCATAAAAAAAAGTCATTGATAAAAAATAAAAAAAATGAAAAAAAAAAAGCGTAGGGGTCCCCCCAAATTCAATAACCAGGCCCTTCAGGTCTGGTATGGATATTAAGGGGGATCCCAGCCAAAAAATAAAAAATAAAATGGCGTAGGGTCCCCCTCAAAATCCATACCAGACCCTTGAGGTCTGGTATGGATTTTAAGGGGAACCCTAGCCAAAAAAAATGGCGTGGGGTCCCCCTCAAAAATCCATACCAGACCCTTATCCGAGCACGCAACCTGGCAGGCCGCAGGAAAAGAGGGGGGGACGAGAGCGCCCCCCCCTCTCGCCTGAACCGTACCAGGCCACATGCCCTCAACATTGGGAGGATGCTTTGGGGGTCTAAGACCCCTAAAGCACCTTGTCCCCATGTTGATGAGGACAAGGGCCTCTTCCCACAACCGTGCCCGGTGGTTGTGGGGGTCTGCGGGCGGGGGGCTTATCGGAATCTGGAAGCCCCCTTTAACAAGGGGACCCCCAGATCCCGGCCCCCCCCCTGTGTGAAATGGTAAGGGGGTACAAAAAGTACCCCTACCATTTCACCAAAAAAGTGGCAAAAATCCGCTTCTTCTTGCGCTGGTCTTCTCGTCCTTCTCGTCCGGCATCTTCTTCCGTCGGCGTCGGTGTCGGTGTCTTCTTGGGCCGCTCCGCGCAATGGGAGGCTCCCGCTGTGTGAGGCTCCGCTCCATCTGACAGGTCTTTTATAATGGAGGGCACCTGGTGACCCCGCCCCCTCTGACGCACAGAGACGTCATGGGGAATTCCATGATGGCTTTCCCCATGATGTCAGAGGCGGGCGGGGTCACCAGGTGCCCTCCGTTTTAAAAGACCTGTCAGATGGAGCGGAGCCTCACACAGCGGGAGCCTCCCATTGCGCGGAGTGGCCCAAGAAGACACCGACACCGACGCCGACGCAGACGCCGACGGAAGAAGATGCCGGACGAGAAGGACGAGAAGACCAGCGCAAGAAGAAGCGGATCGGAGGAAGAAGAAAATGGAAGAAGAAGATGGAAGAAGATGAAGGAAGGAGAAGATGAAGAAACCGAAGGATGAAGAAAGAAGAAAGAAGATTTTAATAAAGGAATTGTCAAAGACTGTCTCCTGTCATTTTTACCATTTTTGCCACTTTTTTGGTGAAATGGTAGGGGTACTTTTGTACCCCCTTACCATTTCACACGGGGGGGGGGGGGCCGGGATCTGGGGGGTCCCCTTGTTAAAGGGGGCTTCCAGATTCCGATAAGCCCCCTGCCCGCAGACCCCCCACAACCACCGGGCACGGTTGTGGGGAAGAGGCCCTTGTCCTCATCAACATGGGGACAAGGTGCTTTAGGGGTCTTAGACCCCCAAAGCATCCTCCCAATGTTGAGGGCATGTGGCCTGGTACGGTTCAGGCGAGAGGGGGGGGCGCTCTCGTTCCCCCCTCTTTTCCTACGGCCTGCCAGGTTGCGTACTCGGATAAGGGTCTGGTATGGATTTTGAGGGGGACCCCACGCCATTTTTTTTGGCTAGGGTTCCCCTTAAAATCCATACCAGACCTCAAGGGTCTGGTATGGATTTTGAGGGGGACCCTACGCCATTTTTTTTTTGGCTGGGGTTCCCCTTAATATCCATCCCAGACCTGAAGGGCCTGGTTATTGAATTTGGGGGGACCCTACGCTTTTTTTTTGTTTTTTATTAATGAATGACAGTTCTCTGTGTTACAGGAGCCATCAATTCATTAGCCGCGAGTGATTTTAAATAGCTTTTTTCCTGCAAAAATGACACTTTTTTGCAGGGAAAGTTCTAAGCACAGGAAACCTGCCCCTTCACAGGCCACCTATAGACACCCCCCAGATGTGATACTGCAATGCTGTACTAACAGCATGCACACACATATCCCCAGAAATAAAGCACATATTGTTGTCAGCAGTCAGCAGCACACTGACACGCTGACACTGACTGAAACATAATATGCGAGGCCGCCGGCGCGGCGGCCTCTTATACCGTGGGGCGTGTACTAAAGCCCCTGAGCTATAATTGGCTACAGGCATCCTGCCTGTAGCCAATTATGGCTCTCCTCGCTGCCGGCGCTGTGATTGGCCAAGCATGCGGGGTCACAGTGCATGCTTGGCCAATCATCAGCCAGCATTGCACTGCGCGGGCCGCAATGCATTGCGGGGCCGCTCGCATCACACGAATTTGATGCGAGCGGCCCCAATAGTTCTGGGCTCGCCGAGCGAGCGAACACCCGGTGCTCGATTCGAACATGGGTTCGAATCGAACACCGGGCTCATCCTTATTTGCTGTAATGGAGGTCTTCTCTGTGTCTCCTGTGAAAGAGATTCTCTCAATGTCTCCTATAAAAGAAATCCTCTCACTTCTCTCAAGTCCACTTCTCTCATGTCTCCTATGAAGGAGATCTTATCATTGCCTCGTATGAAGGAGATCCTCTCACTGTCTCCTGTGAAGGAGACCCTCCTACTATTAATGCCTTTATGAAAGAATGTACCGAAGACACTTCAACAAACTTATGTTGTCCTCTATTACAGGTGCTCTTTCCAGTGATATTCAAAAGATTCAGAAAGCTCTGCAGAGCCAGGCAGTAGGAATCCAGAACGCAAATTGTAAGTTTATTATACTTCCCTCAAAGAAGCTCTTACCTATCCAACCTTAATTCTCCATAACATGAGTGTAGAATGTTTGGTTCAGCTTCACTCTGCAGTTGAGCATCTTTTTGTCTCCCACCATGTACTCTTTGGAGTTCATTACCTTTCTGTGTGGTTCAGTCTCTCTGCTTGTAGTGTAGCGCCTTTCTTTATAGTTCAGGGTCTCTCGGTAGGTCAGCATCTCTCTGTTGTTCGTTGTCTTTCTGTAGCGCGGTATCTTTTTTTGTAGACTCTTTGGGGTTGATTTACTAAATCTGGAGAGTGCAAAACCTGGTGCAGCTCTGCATAGAAACCTATTTTTTTGTCAAAACTTGATTGAACAAGCTGAAGTTAGAAATTGATTGGTTTCTATGGAGAGCTGCACCAGATTTTGCACTCTCCGGTTTTAGTAAATCAACCCCTTTGTGTGGTCCTCTCTGCAAATTTACAGATAGACTAATAACATTTTTTCTCTGTCTGCAGCTTCCAGAGTGCTCAGTAAAATGACGGAGATTGAGTCGTTGGTGAAACGCGTTCTGCCCAATGACGCAATAGGTGACTGCAGATTGATAAGTATGAAGATAGAATATATTGGGGGACATTGGATTCCAATTCTGCAAATATCCAAAACATCAATTTCCTGCAGACCATTTTTTTTTTTCCAAATATATTTCTTTATTAAAAACAATAATGGACAGCATTACATAGCATATTACTCATTGTACAGATAACTCCTGCAGACCATTTTTAATTCTTAAACCCACCTAGAGGGAGAAAATTATGAGAATATAATTACATAGTTACATGGGTTAGTCAGGTTTAAAAAAATGCACATTCATCTAGTTCTACCAATAAGAATGAAAAGATTGGATCACTATTCAGAAATAATAAAACACTGAGATATATATATATACAAATACTGTATCTGTATGTAGGATAGCAGGACCAAGTTTTCAGACTATGGTTTCTATGGATAGATGTCTCAAAATGAGATCTGTATACAAATACTCTATATTAGTGGTCTTCAAACTGTGTCTCGCAGGCCGGATGTGGCATTCTGCTTGCCTTTACCTGGCCCTTTGGACACTATTATTCCCACTGGATACCACCAACGATGGGGCACTTTTCCTCCTACAGACACCAACGATGGGACACTATTGCTCACACTTACACCAATACCCTGTTTCCCCGAAAATAAGACCTAGTGTGATTGTCGGTGATGGCTGCATTATAAGGCTTATTTTCGGGAAAACAGGGTAGGGCTTATTTGGGGGGTAGGGCTTATATTGCAGCCATCACCGACAATCACGCTAGGTCTTATTTTCGGGGAAACAGGGTAGCAAGGGGCAATTTGCCCCCACTGACACCAATGATCAGGCTCTATTCTTCCAACTGACACCAAAGATGGGGCATTATTCCTTCCACTGACACCATTTTCTACTCTCATTGGTCACAGTCTGACCCTCCTAATGTCTGAAGGGCAGTAAACCGGCCTTTGTTTTGAAAGTTTGGATGCTCTATACTATATGTATGATGACAGGACCAAGGGTTCAGACATTTCTATGGATATATATCTCAATATCAATATGAGATCTGTATACAAATACTTTATATTAGTGGTCTCTAAACTGTGTCTCGCAGGCCGGATGTGGCCTTCTGCTTGCCTTTACCTGGCCCTTTGGACACTATTCCTCCCACTGGACACCACCAATGAGGGACTCTTTCTCCCACGGACACCAACGATGGGGCACTTTTCCTCCTACAGATGGGACACTATTGCTCACACTTACACCAATAGCAAGGGGCAATTTTCCCCCACTGACACCAATGATCAGGTACTATTCTTCCCACTGACACCAAACATGGGCACTATTCCTTCCACTGACACCAGTGGCGAGGGGCAATTCCCCCCACTAATATCAACGATCAGGCTCTATTCTTCCAACTGACACCAAAGATGGGGCACTATTCCTTCCACTGACAAAATTTTCTACTCCCACTGGTCACAGTCTGACCCCCCTAATGTCTGAAGAGCAGTAAACCGGCCCTTGTTTTGAAAGTTTGGAGGCCCCTGCACTATACTGTATGTATGATGGTAGGACCAAGGGTTCAGACATTTCTATGATCTGTATAAAAATATTCTATATGTATTATGGTGGAACCAAAGGATTAGACATTTCTATGGATAGATATCACAATCTGATATCCATATAAAAATGATAATAGGACCAAGAGTTCAGACATTTCTATGGATAGATATCTCAATCTGAGGTCTGTATACTGTATATATGATAGTAGGACCACGTGTTCAGACATTTCTATGGACAGATATCTCAATCTGAGATCTGTATACAAATACTCTTTATGTATGATGTGGGGCCCAAGGGTTCAGACATTTCTATGAGAAGATATCTGAATGATGGTAGTAACAAAGGTTCAGAAATGTCTATGAATAGATATCTGAATCTGAGATCTATATACTGTTTGTAAGACAGTTGGACCAAGGATTCGGACATAAGGTAGAATAATCAACTCTATAATTCATAATAATAATAATTTTTTGATGGAGAGCTTGTGCATGATGGATCAGCAGTTTTGGTCTTGATTGTTTGGGTTCTGGAGGCATAGGATTTGGTTATTGAGCTTGGGACTTTTTAGGGAACATTAATCAGTGTGATATTAAAGTTTGTATCTCTTTAAGCTTTAGGATCAGGTTTAAGAAGTCAATGTAGATTAAAGGAGGAGTATGGCCAAAGCTATTTTGGCTGTACTTCTCCTGTAGGTCAAAGGCGTGTAGTTAGTTCTGCACTCCTGTGATCGTTTTGCCGATCCAGGAAAGATCCTGCCTTTACAGTCGGAATCCAGCCAGAAGCCTGGACCAGCAGCTGAATCAGCCTCTCAGCGAGCTGCTGGTAGACTGAGCCAGCTGCTCTCACCCCCTCTACAGTACTCCAATGAGCGCTGGAAGGGCAGAGCAGAGGGCCACTGACTGACAGTCTACAGATCTCTGCACTGACTGATAGTCTCCAGCTCTCTGCTCAGTGAAGACCGTTGATCACTGTCTGAATCAGCCTCAGTCCCTTCTCTTGTGAAATATAGTGGACCAATGTGAAGTGTCTAGGACAGAGGGAGGTCAATGTAAAGTATCTAGGACTGAGTGAGGACAATTGAAAGCATCTAGGTCAGGAGAAGGCCAGTGTAAAGTATCTAGAAAAGAGGATAGCTAATGTCAAGCATCTAGAACAAAGCAAGGCCAATATTAAGTATCTAGCACATAGGAAGGTCAATGTCAAGTATCTAGGACAAAGGAAGGCCAATATCAAGCATCCAGGATAAAAGAAGGCCAATATCAATTATCCAGGACAAAAGAAGGCAATGTCAAGCATCTAGGACAAAGGAAGGCCAAAGTCAAGCTTCTAGGACAAAGCAAGGTCAATGTCAAATATCTAGGACAAAGGAAGGCCAATGTCAAACATCTAGGACAAAGGAAGGCCAATGTCAAGCATCCAAGACAAGGGAAGGTCAATGTCAGGTATCTAGGACAAAGGAATACCAACATCAAGTATCTAGGACAAAGGAATGCCAACATCAAGTATGTAGGACACAGGAAGGCCAACGTCAAGTATCTAGGACAAAGGAAGGCCAATGTCAAACATCTAGGAAAAAGGAAGGCCAATGTCAAACATCTAAGACAAGGGAAGGTCAATGTCAGGTATCTAGGACAAAGGAATGCCAACATCAAGTATCTAGGACAAAGGAATGCCAACATCAAGTATGTAGGACACAGGAAGGCCAACGTCAAGTATCTAGGACAAAGGAAGACCAATGTCAAGTATCTAGGACACAGGAAGGCCAACGTTAAGTATCTAGGACAAATGAAGGCCAATGTCAAGTATCTAGGACAAAGGAAGGCCAATGTCAAGACAAAGTGTGGACAATTTAGAGCATCTGGAACAGACTAGGGCTGATGTGAAGCATCTATGACAGAATCGGGCCAATGTTAAGCACCAAGGAAAGACTGGGGTCATAATGAAGCATACAAGCATATCAATTCCAGCATGATCTGCCATTTTTTTTCATATACTCTAAGTCATGTATAGGTACACCCGTAGGGGCTGCTTAGTGATGTGGCCCACCTGTCACTCTGCCCAGCCCGGCATTCACTTCCCAGTCACTTTAGAGACAATGAACAGTCAGTCCATAGGTTTGTTTTTGTTGTTTTTATTGAGGGGATAAACTTGGATGGATAAAGGAATATATGGGATGCCCAGTGGAACAATCAATTGGCAGATTGTATAGCAATAAATTGGCAGATTGTATAGCAATCATTTGGGACGAAACTATATGCACTCTTTGTACATATTTATTCTCCAGACTCCTCCTGCACATCTGTTGCTTGCAGACTGTTGCTCTCTCTCCCTCTTCCTCCTGCACAACTCTTTACTTCAGGAGCAGCTAGCACATGTTTAGGCCTGACACTGGCTCAGCCAGGCCTCTGTAATTGCCCTTTGCAGGCATGTACAATGGGCCTTTATAGTGTAGCAGAAAATATGGAAAGTCTCTTGTGCTAGCTGTCCCACAAATGGACTACTGCTCCCAGTCAGCCTCCTTCAGGCCCTGCCAGCCCTACTGGCTGCAGCTGCCTGACTCCACTGCCCGTAACATCACAGTTCACACTGCTGGCTCTCCACCCATCCCAGACTGCACACCAGTGCACTTAGGCGTGCTTCCCCAGTCCTCCCTCCTGAAGACTTACCCGGCAGTACTAGCTCCTGCTGTCCTCTCTGACTCCTCCTGTGCCCCCTGTCCAGATCCTTTTGCTTTCCTGAAAGGCTGCGTCCTGCACCCGAGTCCCAGGCCCAAGGTCACCCCCACAACTGGGGTGCTCCCTCAAAGGCCTAGTACTCCATCTCCAGTTCTTTGACCCGACAACTCCTCCCCATCTGGGCTGACTCTAGCACTTCCAATCTTCTCAGGTGTGCCTCCCCAGTCCTCCCGACTGTGCATGTCACTCACCAGCTCTCCTGGCCGCAACCGGTGGTTCCCTACTGAAGACTTACCCGGCAGTACTAGCTCCTGCTGTCCTCTCTGACTCCTCCTGTGCCCCCTGTACAGATCCTTTATACTTTCCTAAAAAGGCTCCATCCTGCACCCGAGTCCCAGGCCCAAGGTCATCCCCCCAGACTTGGGAGATCCCTCAAAGGCCTAGACAGCAAGTACTCCATCTCCAGTTCTTCAACCCGACAACTCCTCCCCAGCTGGGCTGACTCTAGGTATTTAAGGAGGCCTGCCCCCCTGCCAATCCTAGTTGGGGATTGGCCAGGGCTCCCTGAACCACCCCAGACAGCTCCACCTATCCTCCCCTCCTCTTCTTCTAGAATCCTCTAGAAGAAGGAGGGAGTTCACAGTGAAGTGATGCTGTCTGCGAGTCACCAGCTGCGACTCTGAGCCACTCCCAGCCCCACACAAACCAAAACAAACAGGCCTAGCTTCCAGCTAGGACTGCCTAAATTTGCCTGCACTGACAAAAATCATAACCTCTAGCACCTACCTGTTACATACTTCATAGTGGAGTCTGACTTGTAGGAGGAGACCTCTCTTACAGCCCTGGCTCAGGAGCCAATGGAGTGGGAACAGTGGCCTTGAGAGCACAGTGAGGTAGGAGTGCCTGTGAGAGCTGTGATGATAGGCATGGTTATATAGATGATGAGCCACCAGATAGGTCCGAGCTGAAGGTGTCAGCAAAGGCAGGTGCCGGTCAGCGACCTGGTGAGCTGGCAGGTACAGGAGCAGCGGCAGGCTGGAGCAACGTGAGACAAGCCTGGGTCAAACACAGGTAGTCAGGCAGAGTAGGGCTGTAAGCTGGAGCAGAGTCGGATGAACAGGCAGAGGTTTGGCAACAGGATATCAAGCAAGGAAGTCCTTTAGCAGGGTCAAGGCAAGCCGAGGTCAGGGTTGGAGATACCAGGTAAGTCAAAAGAGCCGGGTCAATACAGATGATCAGAAGGCAGGTACAGGTTTTCAGGACACACAAGCTGCAGATCAAACAGCAAGGCTCATTGGCGCCAAGCAGCATCTAGCATGCACACCTTTGCGCACGCGCGCATTCACATGCATCCGGCGCGCGCTTACACGCACACACACACTGGACTGGTACCCATGTGCGCACATACGCGCTTCTGTCTTGCTACAGTAAATCCCTGACACTACCAATGCAGAGGATGCTACATACATGTAACCAAAATAAATATATACCATTGACCAGAAGCCATTGTAGCCCCATGTGAGTGGACACCTCAATAGGGGTCCTCTCGTCTTCTCTGCAGTTGACTGAATATCAGCTCATGTACTTTATATTACAGGCTCTCTTTCCATAGATGTCAAGAAGGTTTTGGAATCTGTGAACAAAATGGAAGGAGAGATCCAAAAAGTGAAAAGTAAGTTCAGTCACCAAAACACTTACTTTCTGGAACCTCTTGATACAATGTTACATCATAATGTACCTGCTCTCTTATGTAAAGGGGGGGGGGGGGTGGGCTGTAGGAAGGATAAGCAGTGACCATAATTTCATTGATTATAACGATATGTGGTTTTATTTTAAAGTACAGTGAGTCCTCACAGTGATCGTAGGTCAGTTCCAGTGGGTCCAAGGCATTTTGTGAATCAGGGAAGAGCCTCTAGGAACATGGAATTGCGTTGTGTGTAAGGGCCTAGAACTTCAGGGTTCACAGGCTACTGTTGAGTAGTCACCTGGCTGCTATCTTCTATGTGTTATTTATTACTTCTAATTAACCAAATAATAATGGTGCCACTTTACTTGGTCCCTGTGCGCCTTTACTCCATCTTGGATACCAATCAACTGGCCCTGCCCACAAGTGAACCTCTGAAATTAGGAGTTTATGAACCTAAAGTCCCATTGAGGTCAAAAGAAACCCCAAAACAGGCTCCAAAAAAGGGGCGTGTTAGAGATTAGGAAGTGTGCAGATAGTCCGGGAAGCTCCTGGCAGCCCTGGTTGAAGATGGTGCCAACAAAAAAAAAACAGTCTGAGCCACTTCCTTTAAAGCGGGATTCCACCCTAAAGTGGAACTTCCGCTTTTCGGAACCCTCCCCCCCCTCCAGTGTCACATTTGGCACCTTTCAGGGGGGTGCAGATACCTGTCTAAGACAGATATTTACACCCACTTCTGGGCATAAACTCCCACGGGAGTTTACGCCACTTCCTGTCCCGGCGCGCTGTCTGCCGGGACACACATGGGTCCCAGCAGACAGCACGGACGATTCTCATTGCGCTGCGCGACTCGCGCATGCACAGTAGGGAACCGGGAAGTGAAGCCGTAACGCGACACTTCCTGATTCCCTCAGCGAGAATGGCGCCGGCAGCAGCAGAGAGCCGAGCGATTGATCGGCCTCTGCTGCCGACACCGCTGGACCCTGGAACAGGTAAGTGTCCATTTATTAAAAGTCAGCAGCTGCAGTATTTGTAGCTGCTGGCTTTTAAAAAAAAAAATTCAGGCACAGTCCCGCTTTAAAAATCCTACCATAGTGGGACCGGTAGTTATGGTAAGGGTGCTGGCAGATTGATAACACCTAAGTAGGGTCATTGGTGCATGGGGCCAGAACTCTGCTAATACTTAACCCAGCAAGTTGTTAGCAGATGGAGAGATACTCCTTGCTAGGGTCATTTTATTTTTTTTATTTTATTTAGTTAGTTAGGCCCCTTTCACACTGGGGCGGTGAGCCGCGGTGACGGTAAAGCAGCGCTATATTTAGCGCTGCTTTACCGTCGTTTTTACCGCGGTTTTCGGCCGCTCGCGGTGCGGTTTTACCCCCCCCGCGAGCGGCCGAAAAAGGGTTAAACACCCCCCGCAGAGCGCCGCCGTAGCGGCGCTTTGCGGCGGTATTGCCGCGGTTTTACCGCGGTCTCCCATTCTTTTCAATGGGAAGGAGCGGTATAGGAGCGGTGAACACACCGCTCCTATCCCGCTCCAAAGATGCTGCTAGCAGGACTTTTTTTTTCATCCTGCTAGCGCACCGCTCCAGTGTGAAAGCCCGCCGGCTTTCACACTGGAGTTAAAGGGGCAGGATTTTTTCATGCGGTGAACAGGCGCTATTTTTAGCGCTGCACCGCATGAAAAACGCCCCGGTGTGAAAGGGGCCTTAGATTCTTATAATGACATCTAACAATGTTTTCCATTTTGACCTGGAAAAATGATCATGACTCCGTGGGGGTGTATTTAAACCACTTCAATACGGGGGGGGGGGCTTAGTTACCTTCCTGCCCAGACCAATTTTCAGCTTTCAGCGCTGTCGCAATTTGAATGACAATTGCGCGGTCATGCTACACTCTACCCAAACAGAACTTTTATCATTTTGTTCCCACAAATAGAGCTTTCTTTTGGTGGTATTTGATCAGCTCTACGATTTAAATTGTTTGTGCAACGAATAAAAAAAGACCAAAAACTTTGAAAAAAAAATAGTTTTTCTTTTGTTTCTGTTAAGATTTTTTGTAAATAAGTAAGTTTTCTTCTTTAATGACGGGCAGTGATATGGCTGCACTGACGGGCACTGATAAGGAGGCACTGATGGGCACCGATGAGGTGGTACCAATGAGGCGGTACTGATGACTGCGGGGGGTGTTTAACCCCTTTTCGGCCGCTCGCAGGGGTTAAAACCGCACCGCGAGTGGCCGAATACCGCGGTTAAAACGACGGTAAAGCAGCGCTAAATATAGCGCTGCTTTACCGTCACCGCGGCTCCCCGCCCCAGTGTGAAAGGGGCCTAAGGGAATAAGGAAGTGTAGCCTTCCCTACTGCACATACGTGAGTCGTGCAGCGCGTCCTCACTGGTCCCTGCTGTCTTCTGGGACCTGTGTGTCTCCCAGAAGACAGCGGGGGGGGGGGGGAAGAGGGGCCAGACATGGCGTAGATGACCACGGAATCTGCGGCGATCTATCGCGGGAAGTGGGAGCAAATACCTGGATTATACAGGTATCTGCTCACCCCTGAAAGGTGCCAAATGTGACTCCTGAGGGGGGGGGGACCAGAAAAGCGTAAGTTCCATTTTTGGGTGTTACTCCGCTTTAAAGTGAGTTAAAACATTTTTAATAAACCGCCCACTAGATGGCGCTTTGCTTTCTATACACACACACACACAGGAACGGTGGGGGAAATCACATGCAATTTTTTTTGCAGAGCGATTTGCGCCCATTCATTTTGTAATAACGCAAATCGCACAGCAAAGTATCAGTACTCGGTACTTGACCGAAAGTTATGGTAGTCCTACTCGCAATGAAAAAAAACAATATCGGTGTAACCCTAGTATGTACTAAGGCAGGTGGGTGACACCATGTTTTACTGCACCAGGTGACACCAACCCTAGTGAGCCCACTGTAGAGGAAATAACTGACCGTCATCTTACCATAGCAGAGTGCACATGGCAGCTTTCGCGCCAATCCATGTGTCACCTATCTACAAGACTCAGGAATGTGGCGGAACGGATCGCGGGTTGTGGCCCTTGGAACAGGTCCACCTGGTTCCTCCACTGCCAGATGTTGTTTTCCCCCGAGAGGCAAGAATGTTTTTCTAATCATTTGGCTTCATGCAGGGGCGGACTGACAACTCATGGGGCTCCCGGGGAATAGGAGATTATGGGGCCCCCGGGCAATCAGAGATTATGGGGCCCCCGGGCAATCAGAGATTATGGGGCCCCCGGGCAATCAGAGATTATGGGGCCACACAGTATACAATCACACAGTATACACAGACATGTACACACAGTATACACAGACATGTTTCTATTGGCTGAGAAGGTACTGGAGAGGTGGGGCAGCTATAATCTCTGGATTTTTAGACCAAAAGGATGTCGGTAAGGGACATTTCAGAAATGGATGTAAAAAAAACACAGATTTTTACATACTGTCCCTGGTTTTACTGAGGCTGGCAACCCTGATGGGGCCCCCTAGTTGCCCGGGGCCCTTGGGAAGTGCCAGAGTGGCCGAATTGTCAGTCCGCCCCTGGCTTCATGGCTTTCAGACCAAAGCCCAACTCCAGACTGCATACTTGTATTCCCACCCCCCCCCCCCCCCCCCCCCGGGCAATATTTGATTCTATTTTCATTTTTTTATACTTACATTGTATAATTTCTGAAGTCTTCAGGGGGGTCAAACCATGACGCAGCTTCCTCCTTCGTGCACTAGGTGGCCCTGAGGCCTTATTCGCACTTGTGCAACCTACAAAGCCTGTGATTTCCGTTGCGACTTCACCGCGCGGCTTGATGGGACTTTGGGTGAGTGCGACTTGTGCAGAACGGACAAAAATTTGTGTCTTTATTTTTCTAACGAAGTCCCAATTTTCAGAACAATTGGAATTTGAATCGGTCGAAAAAAATTGATTGACCGAATCGATATCTTTGTGATGAATAGCTGTTTTTTAACCACTTCAGCCCCGGACCAATTTGCAGCCAAAGGACCAGGCCCTTTTTTGCGATTCGGCACTGCGTCGCTTTAACTGACAATTGCGCGGTCGTGCGACGTGGCTCCCAAACAAAATTGGCGTCCTTTTTTTCCCACAAATAGAGCTTTCTTTCGGTGGTATTTGATCGCCCCTGCGGTTTTTATTTTTTGCGCTATAAACAAAAATAGAGCGACAATTTTGAAAAAAATGCAATATTTTTTACTTTTTGCTATAATAAATATCCCCAAAAAATATATAAAAAAACAGTTTTTTTCCTCAGTTTAGGCCGATACGTATTCTTCTACATATTTTTGGTAAAAAAAATCGCAATTAGCGATTATTAATTAGTTTCCGCAAAAGTTATAGCGTTTACAAAATAGGGGATAGTTTTATAGCATTTTTATTAATATTTTTTTTTTATTAGTAATGGCGGCGATCAGCGATTTTTTTTTGTGACTGCGACATTATGGCGGACACATCGGACATTTTTGACACATTTTTGGGACATTTGTCATTTATACAGAAATCAATGCTATTTAAATAGCACTGATTCCTATGTAAATGACAGTTGTAGTGAAGGGGTTAACCACTAGGGGGCGGGGAGGAGTCAGTGTGACGTGTTGTGTTTTTTTTTTTTACAGTAGGGGGGCGTGGCTGTACGTCTGATGTCATTGATCGGCGTTCCTGATGACAGGATGAAGCGGTTAAGGAGAGGTCCGGGAAGCCGACCACCGCGTCCTTAACAACCGATGACTCATCAGCTGCCAGCGGGCTTCCCCACTGACAGCTGAATGTAAAATGATGTATGCTGGCAATAAAAAATGAAACCAAAAAAAACACCAAAAAAAAAAATGGCGTGGGGTCCCCCCCCCCCCAAAATCCATACCAGAACCTTATCTGAGCATGCAGCCCAGCAGGCCAGGAAAGAGGGGGGGGATCCCCACTGACAGACAAATGTAAGAAAAAGAATGCCGCCAATAAAAAAATGAGCAGCATTTGGTATGCAAAAATGAGGGTTTGGTATGCATGGGGGGCA
The DNA here is from genome assembly GCA_028564925.1 of Lithobates sylvaticus. Classification (NCBI taxonomy): domain Eukaryota; kingdom Metazoa; phylum Chordata; class Amphibia; order Anura; family Ranidae; genus Lithobates; species Lithobates sylvaticus. Next base: position 18,234,025 of record CM053029.1, read on the forward strand.
TGCATACCAAGCCCTTCGGGTCTGGTAAGGATTTTAGAGGGAACCCTCACACCAAAAAAACATTTTTCAATGGCGTGGGGTCCCCCCCCCCCCCCAAAATCCATACCAGGCCCTAAGGCCCCTTTCATATGGAGATCTGTCCACAAATCCTCGCTGAGCAGGCGGGTGACAGGTCCACGTCCGTCTGCTATGCGGAGCGGACACAGACACAGCCCGCTCTCCTCTATGGGATTGTCGGATGGAAGTTGTTATCTGATCCGCTGGACGGGTGGCGAACGTATTGTCATACATCTGTTTTCAGTGGATTTTATCAGATCGAGTGCCCGGCGGGTATCAGCGGACATCCGCCGCCCCATAGAAAACAATGGGTGGTCTGATCGGGTCCGCTGGTGTGAAAGGGGCCTTATCCAAGCATGCAGCCCGGCAGGTCAGGAAAGGAGGGAGGAGCGAGCACCCCCCCCCACTCCTGAACCATATCAGGCCACATGCCCTCAACATGGTGGTGGGGGGGGGGCTTTGGGGCAGGGGGGCTTTGTCCTCCCTGAGCCCAAAGCACCTTCTCCCCATGTTGATGGGGGGAAGGTCCTCTGCCCCACAATCCTGGACGGTGGTTGTGGGGAATCTGTGGATGGGGGGCTTATTGGAATCCCCAGATCCTGCCCCCCCCCCCCCCGAATGAGTATGGGGTACTGTACCCTTACCCATTCACCGAAAAAGTGTAAAAGGTAAGTAAAGATAGTACACCAGTTTTTAAAAAATATATACAAAACCGTTTTCTATTTTGTTAATACATTTTGAAAACAGGTCATTTTTTCTCCTTCATTGATGTACACTGATGAGGCGGCACTGATAAGCTGGCACTGGTGGGCACTGATGAGTGGCACTGAGGGGTGGCACTAAATGGCATTGATAGGTGGCACTGATGGGCACTGATAGGTGGCAGTGATGGGCACTGATCGGCACTGGTAGGTAACACTGATAGGCAGCACTGCTAGGTGGCACTGATAAAGGCACTGATTGGCACCACTGGTGGGCATTGATAGGTGGCACTGATTGTTGGCACTGTTATGCACTGGTGGGCACTTATTTGTGGCACTGTGGGCACTGGCAGGCAGTACTGGTTGGCCCAGATGAGGCGGCTTCGCCTCTTCCTCTTCGGGAGCGATGTCCGTTGCACAGAAGACGGTGATCTGCTTTTTTTTTTTCTCCTCACGCTGTCAGGACTTGTCCCAAGCCGTGTCTTGTCATTTTTACCATTTTGACACTTTTTTTTGTGAAATGGTAGGGGTACATTTGTACTCCGTTACCATTTCACACAGGGGGGAGGACGGAATCTGGGGGTCCCCTTGTTCCGATAAGCCCCCCGCCCGCAGACCTCCACAACCCCCGGGCAAGGGTTGTGGGGATGAGGCCCTTGTACTGGTGAGGCTGCATTTGATGGGCGCTGGTAGGATGCATTGATGGGCACTGGTGAGGCTGCATTTGATGGGCGCTGGTGAGGCTGCATTTGATGGGCGCTGGTGAGACTGCATTTGATGGGCGCTGGTAGGATGCATTGATGGGCACTGGTGAGGCTGCATTTGATGGGCGCTGGTGAGGCTGCATTTGATAGGCACTGGTGAGACTGCATTTGATGGGCACTGGTAGGATGCATTGATGGGCACTGGTGAGACTGCATTTGATGGGCGCTTCATTAAAAAGGTGGGGTATACATGGGCAGGGCAAAGGGGTGGAGTCAGGGGTGGAGCCAAGGGGGGCGGCAAAATTAGGTTTCGCCTAGGGTGTCAAAAATCCTTGCACCAGCCCTGCGTGCTTCAAAGAAGAAGAAAAAAAAAAAACATTGGAATCCATGCCGCACCCCGCATTTAGTTTAGGGGGCCGGATGCATGGATGTACGGTCTGCGCCTCTGCGCTCGTTATGGACGGGCCGACGCTAGGTACATAGCACCCCTACCCATTCAACCAAAAAGTGTAAAAGTGAAGAAAAACAGTACAAGAGTTTTTCACAATACAGTTATTAAAAAGTAAAAAAAGAAAATATCCCCCAATGTAGATCCATCGTCAATAATGATGCCTCCTGCCACCGTCGGACCCCAAAAAATAATAAAAAAAAGATTCCGCTCAGGATAAACATTCCTGCAGTCTGCCTGCTCCGCTGTGTGACATTTGTTAAATAGCTAAGGAATAGAGCCACCCAGTGATGTCACCTGGTGGCACCGCCCCCTGTGACGTCATCGACCACTCCCCTATGTTGAGGGCTCCCTGGCCCCGCTCCTTAGCATCCAGCCATACACAGTGTATTAAAGAGAAAAACAAACAGCCGCATGGATGTGAACCTAGGCTTCAAAGGCATCAGCTACTTCTTTGACTTTGTGGCAAATAAAGACCCATTAGATTTGCAAACTACCCAGTGGCGATCTAACCTTTCTACTTTCACCAAGACCCCGAGGACCCCTTTGGGGTCCACCTCTTCCTACTCTTCCAAGAGAGACACTTTTTGTTCCAGAACTGAGGACTATCCTTCAAATTTTAGTCCAGCTCTCCACTAACACCTCGTTCCTATGTGCAGGACCATCTCACAGTCCCAACATGAAAGTACCGAAACATTTTTTCTTGAACTCAGCTCCAAGGCCATTGGTAGACAGAAGAGATTATAAAAAAAATACAATGAAAAGAATGAAAAAACATTGTCACAAAGACCCCGAGGACCCCTTTGTGTCCACCCCTTCCAACTCTTCCAAGAGAGCCAACTTTGTTCCAGAACTGAGGACTATCCTTCAAATTTTAGTCCAGCTCTCCACTAACACCTCGTTCCTATGGGCAGGAACATCTCACAGTCCCAACATGAAAGTACAGGAACATTTTTTCTTGAACTCAGCTCCAAGACCGTTGGTAGACAGAAGAGATTATAAAAAAAAATACAATGAAAAGAATGAAAAAACACTGTCACCAAGACCCCGTGGACCCCTTTGGGTCCACCTCTTCCTACTCTTCCAAGAGAGCCACCTTTGTTCCAGAACTGAGGACTATCCTTCAAATTTTAGTCCTGCTCTCCACTAACACCTCGTTCCTATGTGCAGGAACATCTCACAGTCCCAACATGAAAGTACCAAAACATTTTTTCTTGAACTCAGCTCCAAGGCCATTGGTAGACAGAAGAGATTATAAAAAAAATACAATGAAAAGAATGAAAAAACACTGTCACAAAGACCCCGAGGACCCCTTTGTGTCCACCCCTTCCTACTCTTCCAAGAGAGCCAACTTTGTTCCAGAACTGAGGACTATCCTTCAAATTTTAGTCCAGCTCTCCACTAACACCTCATTCCTATGGGCAGGAACATCTCACAGTCCCAACATGAAAGTACAGTAACATGTTTTCTTGAACTCTGCTCTACCCGGCGTTGGTAGACGGGAGAGATTATAAAAAAAAAAAAATACAATGAAAAGAATGAAAAAACATTGTCACCAAGACCCCAAGGCCCCTTTTGGGTCCACCTCCTCCTACTCTTCCAAGAGAGCCACCTTTGTTCCAGAACTGAGGACTAGGGATGAGCCGAACACCCCCGGATTCAGTTCGCACCACAACCTGCGAACGGACCGAAAGTTCACGCGAACGTTAGAACCCTATTAGTTACAATGGACGCGAACGTTCGAAATCTAAAGTGCTAATTATAACGGCCAATATGCAAGTTATTGGCATAAAACAGGTTTGGGGACCCGAGTCCTGCCCCAGGGGACATGTATCAATGCAAAAAGAAGTTTTAAAAACGGACGTTTTTTCGGGAGCAGTCATTTTAATGATGCATAAAGTGAAAAAAAAAAGTGAAATATTCCTTAAAATACCTGGGGGGTGTCTAAAGTATGCCTGTGAAGTGACATGTGTTTCCCGTGTTTAGAACTGACCCTGCACAAAATGACATTTGTAAAGGAAAAAAGGCCATTTAAAACTGCTTGCGGCTTTAATGCCATGTCTTGTCCTGGCAATATGCATGAAAATCTTTGAGAAAAATGGCATGGCTACCCCATCACCCCCCAACCCCCCCCCCCCCCACACACACACACCCCAGCCCATTACCAGCCCCTTTGGATCTTGTATGGATATTAAGGGGAACCCCGCACCCAAAATAAAACCCTATACCTACAACCCTATATACTCTGAACAGCAGTATACAGGCGGTGCAAACAAGACACGGACTGTAGGTTGTTCTTAAGTAGAATCTGTTTGTAATTTTGAACAGGTAAATTTTTAAGTGTAGCTCCATCCAAAAAAAGCTATTTTTAAGCTTTTTGGAGAACATAGGGAAGGGTTATCACCCCTGTAACATTTGTTTGGCTGTCTGTGCACCTTGATGTCTTTTGATGACGCCCTGGAGGAGGGGCGAAACGCGTCAACGTAATTTACGGCCAAAGAACCATTGACGTCACTTCCTGTTCCCGTGGAGCGCACGCTGGATCAGCTGCAACCACGGAAGTATCTGAGAAGTTTGCCTGAGAAGTTTGCCTTCCCCTTTGCATCCTGTAAGTAGCGCAGAGTGCGCATTTAATATCCTGCTACAGCATTTACAATTTGCTCTCTTCTCTTATCGGTCCAACACCCCCAAGAAAATTACTGTGCCCTGTGTGCATACATCGCTCCCTGGATCCTCTGGTCTGTTTTTCTCCAGCTTTGCTTTTTATGCCTGCTTGCCGTATCACAGCTTGTCTGCATATCTGCCCTTTGCTCTGCTGTTTGCCTACTGGTCCAGTGAGTCCATTCCAAGGAGGAGCTTATATGTACTTTGGTCTTGGTTTTTGGGTTTATTACTGGACACATTCACATTTTTATATTTTTTTATTTCTCATCACATATTTGTTTGTGGTTTATCACTAATTTGATACACATGGAATTAGTTTTATGATCATTTTTTATTATGTTACTCATCTCATTATTTTTTTCACATATATAATAGTTTTATCATACACAATTTTTTGATGCAAGTCAATTTTGGGGAAATTTTTTTATCATTTGATCACAATTTTGTTTGCCAGCGCTGTTTTATTGGTTTAAGCATATTTGAAAGTTTTAGCACTTTTTGTACCAGCAGCTGCACATCTTTTGTTTCTTTTCACGTTCATATTGTACACGTTTTTCCCAGCGCCGTTTTTTTGTCTATATATGTCTGTGCACCTGTTCAGAACATTTCACCTCACTTTCCGTCCCAATGACAAATGTTTTTGTAAAAGTGGGGTTTTAATTGAAACAAGGATTGGTGATAAAGCATCAGTAGAGAGGAGATACCTTTTTCCCAAATTAAATGTAACAGAATAGAATTTCCCTTCCTAGGGGTAGATTTCCTCTCACTTCCTGTTTTCTCTTTCCATTTGCAAGTAGGAGTCGCTTGTAAGTTGGATGTTTGAAAGTAGGGGCCTGCCGTATATACTCTGCAGAAATTTGCCCTATTAGATGTTGGTGTTGCGACAACACTGTAAGCCCTCACAGTTACTCTTGGTGGGCGCTGGAACACCCTGCTGTGAACTATTATATCAGGAATTGTAATTACATGCCATTGTTGAACAGTGGTAGGAAAAATTGGGCCTTTGGTGGTGGTGGTGGTGGTGCTACAACACTGTAAGCCCTCACAGTTACACTTGGTTGGCACAGGAATGGGCCCTGCTGTGAATTATTAGATCAAGAATTGTAATTGCATGAACCTGTTGAACAGGGGCATAAAAATTGGGCCTTTGGTGGTGGTGGTGGTGGTGGTGGACGGTGTTGCCACAACACTGTAAGCCCTCACAGTTACTAACTCCTGCAGATGGCTGGATTAGATGACACCAGGGCAGAAGGGCAGATACAGGTGCAGGTTGTATACTGTGCTGTGCTAGACTCCCACAGCACACACACTAACTCCTGCAGATGGCTGTATTGGTAGAGAACAGCACTTTCCCCACACGCAAATGCCTGAGAAGAACACACTATCCCTGCCTATTTTTCGTCTTTCCCTACACTTCCCCCACTCAGGAATGATTGAAAATTGTTTAGACTGTCCCTGCCTATCAATCCTCTATCCCTCAACGCCGGAACACACTACACAAGGCCCCGGCACGGCGGCCTTATATAGTGTGGGGCGTGTACTAAACCCCCTGAGCTATAATTGGCCACAGGCAGGATTATTGCTCCTCCTCGCTTCTGGCTCTATGATTGGCCAAGCATGCGGGGTCACAGTGCATGCTTGGCCAATCATCAGCCAGCAATGCACTGCGACTGGCGCAGTGCATTGTGGGCCGTTCGCATCACACGAATTTGATGCGAACGGCCCTCAGAGTTCTGAACTCGGCGAGCGGGCGAACGGCCGATGTTCGTTTGGAAAATGGGTTTGAATCGAACACCGGGCCCATCCCTACTGAGGACTATCCTTCAAATAATTGAAGTCCAGCTCTCCACCAACACCTCGTTCCTATGGGCAGGAACATCTCACCGTCCCAACATGAAAGTACAGGAACATTTTTTCTTGAACTCGGCTCTATGGGCGTTGGTAGACAGTAGAGATTATAAAAAAAAATACAATGTAAAGAATGAAAAAACAAGAAAACGAACGGCATCCAGTGTTATGGGACAGAAGAAAAGATGACAAAAATCAGAAAAGAATGTTGTGAAGTTATGTGATATATCAAGAACTATTTTTTTGGTCAGCTAAAAATAGAATCTAAGTGGAATTCAAGGCTAGAACTAACCTTAAGTGGTTGTTAAGGTAAAAGGTTTTAAATACATTCTCTGCATTAAGGTAAAAAACTTCTGTGAACTGGTCCCCCCCCCCCCCCTTATACTTCTGTGCACTGGTCCCCCCACCTTATACTTGAACCCCAATCTCGATCCAGTGCTGTGCCCGAGAGCAGCGGCTTTCTCCTCTCTCCTCACTGGACAGGCAGGCAGCAGGGAGAGCCAATCGCAGCCTGTGAGGCAAGAGTGTGGGCTGGGCTGAGCTGAACTCTGTGTGTCTATGGACACACGCATCCCAGCTCGAGATAGAACCCGCATAAGTGCCCCCCATAGCAAGCGACTTTGACTTGGTGGCAAATAAAGACCCATAAGATTTACAAACTACCCAGTGGTGATCTCACCTTTCTACTGTCACCAAGACCCCGAGGACCCCTTTGGGTCCACCTCCTCCTACTCTTCCAAGAGAGTCCCCTTTAGTTCCAGAACTGAGGACTATCCTTCAAAATGAAGTCCAGCTCTCCACCAACACCTCGTTCCTATGGGCAGGAACACCTCACTGTCCCAACATGAAAGTACAGGAATATTTTTTCTTGAACTCTGCTCTACCTGGCGTTGGTAGACGGGAGAGATTATAAAAAAAAATAAAAAAATACAATGAAAAGAATGAAAAAACAAGGAAACGAACGGCATCCATTGTTATGGGACAGAAGAAAAGATGACAAAAATCAGAAAAGAATGTTGTGAAGTCATGTGATACTGAGAACTATTTTTTTTGGTCAGCTAAAAATAGAATCTAAGTGGAATTCAAGGCTATAACTCAGCCTAAAGTGGTTGTTAACCGCTTCCCGACCGCCTCCTGTAGATATACGTCAACATAATGGCACGGGCAGGCAAAAGCACGTACCTGTACGTCCCCTTTAATTTGCTGACCCGGTCGGGAGCTCCGTGACCCCGGCCGCGGGACCAGCGGACCCGATCGCCGCTGGTATCCCGCGATCGGGTTACGGAGCTGAAGAACGGGGAGAGGTCTATGTAAACAAACCTCTCCCCGCGCTTCCTACACTGACTGTCAGTGATCGGCGGTTCCCTGTCATCGGGAACGCCGATCAATGACGTCAGACGTACAGCCACGCCCCCCTACTGTAAAAAAAAACACAACACGTCACACTGACTCCTCCCCGCCCCCTAGTGGTTAACCCCCTAACTACAACTGTCATTTACATAGGAATCAGTGCTATTTAAATAGCAGTGATTGCTGTATAAATGACAAATGTCCCAAAAATGTGTCAAAAATGTCCGATGTGTCCGCCAAAATGTCGCAGTCACAATAAAAATCGCTGATCGCCGCCATTACTAATAAAAAAAAAAATATTAATAAAAATGCTATAAAACTATCCCCTATTTTGTAAACGCTATAACTTTTGCGCAAACTAATCAATAATCGCTAATTGCGATTATTTTTACCAAAAATATGTAGAAGAATACGTATCGGCCTAAACTGAGGAAAAAAAATGTTTTTTTATATATTTTTTGGGGATATTTCTTATAGCAAAAAGTAAAAAATATTGCATTTTTTTCAAAATTGTCGCTCTATTTTTGTTTATAGCGCAAAAAATAAAAACTGCAGGGGCGATCAAATACCACCAAAAGAAAGCTCTATTTGTGGGAAAAAAAGGACGCCAATTTTGTTTTGGAGCCACGTCGCATGACCGCGCAATTGTTAGTTAAAGCGACGCAGTGCCGAATTGCAAAAAGGGGCCTGGTCCTTTGGCTGCCAATTGGTCCGGGGCTGAAGTGGTTAAGGTAAAAGGTTTTAACTTAATACATTCTCTGAAAGGAATACAGTCCCCTGAAAGGAAATAAAAATGTAGATTGTTTAGGGGTCTCTTTCTTTGTCTGGTAAGGTGTACTTTCCAATCCCGTCAGCAGTGGCAGTGCGTGCATAGAGGGCGCAGGAGCGCCGCCCCCCCTCTCCTGCACCGCTCTATCACCAATAGATAGATTCATGCATTGCATGAATCTATCTATTGTCACCGCTGCCGCCCCCTATTCAGGTGTCCGGCCCCTTGTCGGGCGCCGGGCATCTGAATTACAGCGGGGGGGGGGGGGGTGTTTCTGGAAGTGCCCTATTAGAGCTGTAAACCTGATTAGAGCGGTGTGCTCTAATAGGCTTCCATAAGTGTAAACAGCGGGCGCAATGCTGTGCGTTCGCTGATTACACAGTATTGTGTTAGAGAAGCGAATACATCGCTTCCCTAACACAGACCCGCCTCTCAGCCAGTCAGGTTGCCGGGTCTGTTACCTGTCACCTGATTGGCTGAAGTCACAGGCGCTGTGATTGGACGCTAGGCGTCCAATCATAGCAGAAGACAGGAGCGCGGGAGAAGATATCGGAAGATGAGGGGAAGATGAGGGGACAACGTGCGCTGCACACCGAGACAGGGTAAGTGCAGAGGGCAGGCAGGGGGCACAGTGGCAGCACTTGAGGGGCACAGTGGCAGCACTTGGGGCACAGTGGCAGCACTTGGGGCACAATGGCAGCACTTGGGGCACAGTGGCAGCACTTGGGGCACAGTGGCAGCACTTGGGGCACAGTGGCAGCACTTGGGGCACAGTGGCAGAACTTGGGGCACAATGGCAGCACTTGGGGCACAGTGGCAGCACTTGGGGCACAGTGGCAGCGTTTGATGGGCACAGTGGCAGCGTTTGATGGGCACAGTGGCAGCGTTTGATGGCACAGTGAGGCTGTTTGTTTGCGCGCCCCCCCAAAAAATTTTGAGCACCAGCCGCCACTGCCCGTCAGGCCTGGAGATTTGCCCTTTGAGACAATGAAAGATATACAGCAAGTTTCTCTCCGAGCAAATCTAAATCTTTATTCATGGGTGTGAATATAAGAGGGGCTTTCAGAAAGTACCGCCCTTTGACAAATTATCCAATCATATACAGAGACATATAAGTACAGTTTAACGGCCACAGTGAAACGAATTAAAATAAAGAAATCACGTGCTTTACAAGAAATGAAACTACCAAGAAGGTAACCTCAAGAAGGAGAAACGAAACTCAAAGAGAAGATTACAGTATTATGGGAAAACGAAACTAGATTAGCAAGACTTGAGCATATCTGACAAAATGGATGTTAGAGACACACAAAATGGAAACTGACTATAATACAAAGAAGTAGTTAAACTAAATATCCCTTCAGTCCCCCCCCCCCCCCCCCCCCCCCCTAGGGACGCCACCTTTTCTTCAAGTCAAACCCGAACACTTTCACGGCATACAACATTTTTTTATGGTATAAACTATACATATATTTTGCTATTAAATTACATTTCTAACCATATGAAGTTAATAACAAGAGTTCCCCTTTTACATCTGAATCCGCAGAGTTCCCCTTTTACATCTGAATCCGCAGAGTTCCCCTTTTACATCTGAATCCGCAGAGTTCCCTTACACTGTAAGGGGGGACTCTGCAGAATCTGATGTAAGGGAGTACTCTGGGGACTCTGACATAAGGGATGCTCTGGGAACCCTGATTTAAGTGGGAACACTGAGAACTTTGATGTACGGAGAGGACTCTGATTTAAGGGGGAACACTGAGAACTCTGATGTACGGAGAGGACTCTGATTTAAGGGGGGACACTGAAAACTCTGATGTACGGAGAGGACCCTGATTTAAGTGGGAACACTGAGAACTCTGATGTACGGAGAGGACTCTGATTTAAGGGGGGACACTGAGAACTCTGATGTACGGAGAGGACTCTAAATTAAGGGGGGACACTGAGAACTCTGATGTACGGAGAGGACTCTGATTTAAGGGGGGACACTGAGAACTCTGATGTACGGAGAGGACTCTGATTTAAGGGGGGACACTGAGAACTCTGATGTACGGAGAGGACTCTGATTTAAGGGGGGACACTGAGAACTCTGATGTACGGAGATGACTCTGATTTAAGTGGGAACACTGAGAACTCTGATGTATGGAGAGGACTCTGATTTAAGGGGGAACACTGAGGACTCTGATGTACGGAGAGGACCCTGATTTAAGTGGGAACACTGAGAACTCTGATGTACGGAGAGGACTCTGATTTAAGGGGGGACACTGAGAGCTCTGATGTACGGAGAGGAGTCTGATTTAAGTGGGAACACTGAGAACTCTGATGTACGGAGAGGACTCTGATTTAAGGGGGGACACTGAGAACTCTGATGTATGGAGAGGACTCTGATTTAAGGGGGGACACTGAGAACTCTGATGTATGGAGAGGACCCTGATTTAAGTGGGAACACTGAGAACTCTGATGTACGGAGAGGAGTCTGATTTAAGGGGGAACACTGAGAACTCTGATGTACGGAGAGGACTCTGATTTAAGGGGGGACACTGAGAACTCTGATGTACGGAGAGGACTCTTATTTAAGGGGGACACTGAGAACTCTGATGTACGGAGCGGAGTCTGATTTAAGGGGGAACACTGAGGACTCTGATGTACGGAGAGGACTCTGATTTAAGGGGGGACACTGAGAACTCTGATGTACGGAGAGGACTCTGATTTAAGGGGGGACACTGAGAACTCTGATGTACGGAGAGGAGTCTGATTTAAGGGGGGACACTGAGAACTCTGATGTACGGAGAGGACTCTGATTTAAGGGGGGACACTGAGAACTCTGATGTACGGAGAGGAGTCTGATTTAAGGGGGAACACTGAGGACTCTGATGTACGGAGAGGACTCTGATTTAAGGGGGGACACTGAGAACTCTGATGTACGGAGAGGAGTCTGATTTAAGGGGGAACACTGAGAACTCTGATGTACGGAGAGGACTCTGATTTAAGGGGGGACACTGAGAACTCTGATGTACGGAGAGGAGTCTGATTTAAGGGGGAACACTGAGGACTCTGATGTACGGAGAGGACTCTGATTTAAGGGGGAACACTGAGGACTCTGATGTATGGAGAGGAGTCTGATTTAAGTGGGAACACTGAGAACTCTGATGTACAGAGGGGACTCTGATGTACGGAGAGGACTCTGATTTAAGGGGGGACACTGAGAACTCTGATGTACGGAGAGGACTCTGATTTAAGGGGGGACACTGAGAACTCTGATGTACGGAGAGGAGTCTGATTTAAGGGGGAACACTGAGGACTCTGATGTACGGAGAGGACTCTGATTTAAGGGGGGACACTGAGAACTCTGATGTACGGAGAGGAGTCTGATTTAAGGGGGAACACTGAGAACTCTGATGTACGGAGAGGAGTCTGATTTAAGGGGGAACACTGAGGACTCTGATGTACGGAGAGGACTCTGATTTAAGGAGGGACACTGAGAACTCTGATGTACGGAGAGGACTCTGATTTAAGGGGGGACACTGAGAACTCTGATGTACGGAGAGGACTCTGATTTAAGGGGGAACACTGAGAACTCTGATGTACGGAGAGGAGTCTGATTTAAGGGGGGACACTGAGAACTCTGATGTACGGAGAGGAGTCTGATTTAAGGGGGAACACTGAGGACTCTGATGTACGGAGAGGACTCTGATTTAAGGAGGGACACTGAGAACTCTGATGTACGGAGAGGAGTCTGATTTAAGGGGGGACACTGAGAACTCTGATGTACGGAGAGGAGTCTGATTTAAGGGGGAACACTGAGGACTCTGATGTACGGAGAGGACTCTGATTTAAGGAGGGACACTGAGAACTCTGATGTACGGAGAGGACTCTGATTTAAGGGGGGACACTGAGAACTCTGATGTACGGAGAGGACTCTGATTTAAGGGGGAACACTGAGGACTCTGATGTACGGAGAGGACTCTGATTTAAGGAGGGACACTGAGAACTCTGATGTACGGAGAGGACTCTGATTTAAGGGGGAACACTGAGGACTCTGATGTACGGAGAGGACTCTGATTTAAGGAGGGACACTGAGAACTCTGATGTACGGAGAGGACTCTGATTTAAGGGGGGACACTGAGAACTCTGATGTACGGAGAGGAGTCTGATTTAAGGGGGAACACTGAGGACTCTGATGTACGGAGAGGACTCTGATTTAAGGGGGGACACTGAGAACTCTGATGTACGGAGAGGAGTCTGATTTAAGGGGGAACACTGAGGACTCTGATGTACGGAGAGGACTCTGATTTAAGGAGGGACACTGAGAACTCTGATGTACGGAGAGGACTCTGATTTAAGTGGGAACACTGAGAACTCTGATGTACGGAGAGGACTCTGATTTAAGGGGGGACACTGAGAACTCTGATGTACGGAGAGGACTCTGATTTAAGGGGGGACACTGAGAACTCTGATGTACGGAGAGGAGTCTGATTTAAGGGGGGACACTGAGGACTCTGATGTACGGAGAGGACTCTGATTTAAGGGGGGACACTGAGAACTCTGATGTACGGAGAGGACTCTGATTTAAGGGGGGACACTGAGAACTCTGATGTACGGAGAGGACTCTGATTTAAGTGGGAACACTGAGGACTCTGATGTACGGAGAGGACTCTGATTTAAGGGGGGACACTGAGGACTCTGATGTACGGAGAGGACTCTGATTTAAGGGGGGACACTGAGAACTCTGATGTACGGAGAGGACTCTGATTTAAGGGGGGACACTGAGAACTCTGATGTACGGAGAGGAGTCTGATTTAAGGGGGGACACTGAGAACTCTGATGTACGGAGAGGAGTCTGATTTAAGGGGGAACACTGAGGACTCTGATGTACGGAGAGGACTCTGATTTAAGGGGGGACACTGAGAACTCTGATGTACGGAGAGGAGTCTGATTTAAGGGGGAACACTGAGGACTCTGATGTACGGAGAGGACTCTGATTTAAGGAGGGACACTGAGAACTCTGATGTACGGAGAGGACTCTGATTTAAGTGGGAACACTGAGAACTCTGATGTACGGAGAGGACTCTGATTTAAGGGGGGACACTGAGAACTCTGATGTACGGAGAGGACTCTGATTTAAGGGGGGACACTGAGAACTCTGATGTACGGAGAGGAGTCTGATTTAAGAGGGGACACTGAGAACTCTGATGTACGGAGAGGACTCTGATTTAAGGGGGGACACTGAGAACTCTGATGTACGGAGAGGAGTCTGATTTAAGGGGGAACACTGAGGACTCTGATGTACGGAGAGGACTCTGATTTAAGGGGGGACACTGAGAACTCTGATGTACGGAGAGGAGTCTGATTTAAGGGGGAACACTGAGAACTCTGATGTACGGAGAGGACTCTGATTTAAGGGGGACACTGAGAACTCTGATGTACGGAGAGGAGTCTGATTTAAGGGGGAACACTGAGGACTCTGATGTACGGAGAGGACTCTGATTTAAGGGGGGACACTGAGAACTCTGATGTACGGAGAGGAGTCTGATTTAAGAGGGGGGACACTGAGAACTCTGATGTACGGAGAGGAGTCTGATTTAAGGGGGGACACTGAGAACTCTGATGTACGGAGAGGACTCTGATTTAAGGGGGAACACTGAGGACTCTGATGTACGGAGAGGACTCTGATTTAAGGGGGAACACTGAGAACTCTGATGTACGGAGAGGACTCGGATTTAAAGGGGGACACTGAGAACTCTGATGTACGGAGAGGACTCTGATTTAAGGGGGGACACTGAGAACTTTGATGTACGGAGAGGACTCTGATTTAAGGGGGGACACTGAGAACTTTGATGTACGGTGAGGACTCTGATTTAAGGGGGAACACTGAGAACTCTTATGTACGGTGATGTAGGGGAGAACACTGTGGCCTCTGGTGTAAAGGGGAACACTGATGTAAGGGGTGCTCTGAGAACCCTGATTTGCCTTAGTGTACTCACTCAGAGAGAAGGAGGGAGACTTCAGTCCCAGACAGGGATGGGTGGTGAGCTCACTCACCCCTTGGCAGTCAGCACCTCTCATCCAGATCTATCTGAGGCTGCTGGAATGTGTGTGTGGGGGGTCAGTCTGAGACCCGGACGCATGATTCCAAACCCGAACTGTCCGGGTGAATCCGGGACAGGTGGCAACCCTACCCCCCCCCCTTATAATTCTGTGCACTGGTTCCCCCCCTTATACTTGAACCCAATCTCGATCCTGTGCTGTGTGCCCGAGAGCAGCGTCTTTCTCCTCTCTCCTCACTGGACATGCAGGCAGCAGGGGGAGCCAATCGAAGCCTGTGAGGCGGGAGTGGGGGCGGGGCTGAGCCGAGCTCTGCGTGTCTATGGACACAAACATCCCAGCTCGGAATAGAACCGGCACAAGTGCCCCCCATAGCAATCGACTTGCTATGGGGAGGGGGGGGGGCATTCGGCAGGGCGAAAGAGAGCCTGGAGTGCCGGTGAAGGACACGAGGAGAGGAGGATCGAAGATGCTCTGTGCAAAACCATTATGTTTTTGTAGTATCTCAAGATCTCAAAGCTGCAGCAGGAGCAATATTTCTAATACTGAAATACAGCAGAGTACAGAGTGTATAACAGTATATTATGGGCAGTGGCGGCTGGTGCTCAAAATTTTTGGGGGGCGCAAACAAACAGCCTCACTGTGCCATCAAACGCTGCCACTGTGCCCATCAAACGCTGCCACTGTGCCCATCAAACGCTGCCACTGTGCCCATCAAACGCTGCCAGAGTGCCCCTCCAAGTGCTGCCAGAGTGCCCCTCCAAGTGCTGCCAGAGTGCCCCTCCAAGTGCTGCCAGAGTGCCCCTTTAAGTGCTGCCAGAGTGCCCCTTTAAGTGCCCCTCCAAGTGCTGCCACTGTGCCCCCTGCCTGCCCTCTGCACTTACCTTGTCTCGATGTGCAGCTGGTGACGGCGTCAGGCGGCGAGCGGTGTCTCATCATCCGAGGTCTTCTTCTCCCGCGCTCCTCCTGTCTTCTGTTATCGTCCGTCCGAGGTCTTCTTCTCCCGCGCCTGTCTTTTGCTATGATTGGACGCCTAGCGTCCAATCACAGCGCCTGTGACTTCAGCCAATCAGGTTACAGGTAACAGACCTGGCAACCTGATTGGCTGAGAGGCGGGTCTGTGTTAGGGAAGCGATGTATTCGCTTCTCTAACACAATACTGTGTAATCAGCGAACGCACAGCCGTGCGCCCGCTGTTTACACTTAGGGAAGCCTATTAGAGCACACCGCTCTAATAGGGTCCCCTATTAGAGCTTACAGCTCTAATAGGGGCGCTTCCAGCAACACCCCCCCCACTGTAATTCAGATGCCCGGCGCCCGATCAGGGGCTGGACACCTGAATAGGGGGCGGCAGAGGTGACAATAGATAGATTCATGCAATGCATGAATCTATCTATTGGTGATAGAGCGGTGCATACTGCACTGTGCCCGGCGCCCTTAAAGGGACATGTTTAAATACATTTATTTTTTTTTTGAACTTTTTTTTTTTAATTTATTTATTTTTTTTTAACTGTAAGGAGGGGGGGGGGGGGGGCGGCGCCCCGGCGCCCCCTATGGACGGGCCGCCACTGATTATGGGATGTGTCTACAGTTCAGTAATGATTACATAAAGCAAGTGAGGGCAATATGATTAGCTTGTGTTGTGGCTGGAGGGGGAGAGAACAGACATGCTTTACAGTTATAAGGGGCTGTACCCTATCATACCCCTTTCATGCCTAATGCCGCGTACACACCAGTGGATTTCCCGTCGGAAAAAACTTGGCTTGCATACACACGGTCCCACAAAAGTTCGCTGAACTTTTGACCGTCAAGAACACGGGTGACGTACAACACTACGACGAGCCGAGAAAATTAAGTTCAATGCTTCCGAGCATGCGTCAAATTGTTTCCGAGCGTGCGTAGGAATTTTGCGCGTCGGAATTGGTACAGACGATCGGAGTTTCCGATCGGAACTATTTCCGACCGAAAAATTGACAACCTGCTCTCAATCTTTTGCTGGCGGGAATTCGGCCAGCAAAAGTCCGATGGAGCCTACACACGGTCGCATTTTCCGACCAAAGGCTCTCATCGGTCTTTTGCTGGCCGAATTTCCGATTGAAATAGGCATAAGCCTATTTCTGACATTTGTTGCTTATCCACTTCAATACCCGCCCAGTGTCAAATGATGCCCACAAAGTGGATCTATGATCCTGGGTGGGCGTCATATGACGTCCTCCCATTCCCGGGTCGTCTAGGGTGTGCGCCCGCGGCGTCGTTCGGGACCCGGTGCGCGTGCCCGTCGGCCGCGACGTCCGCCGGGCACCCGCGATTGCCCGGGAACACAGCAGGACCGTGGAGCTGTGTATGTAAACACACAGATCCACGATCCTGTCAGAGGAGAGCGATGGTGTGTTCCCAGTACAGAGGAACACCGATCAGTCTCCTCCCCTTGTGAGTCCCCTCCCCCTACAGTTAGAATCACTCCCATAGGGAACATATTAACCCATGCAGCGCCCCCTAGTGTTAACTCCTTCCCTGCCGGTCACATTTACACATTTACAGTAATCAGTGGAATTTTATAGCAACGATCGCTGTGTAAATGTGAATGGTCCCAAAAATGTGTCAAAAGTGTCCGAAGTGTCCGCCGCAATGTCGCAGTCACGAAAAAAATCGCAGATCGCCGCCATTACTAGTAAAAAAAAAAATGCAATAAATCTATCCCCTATTTTATAGACGCTATAACTTTTGCACAAACCAATCAATATACGCTTATTTTTTTTTACCAAAAATATGTAGAAGAATACGTATCGGCCTAAACAGTTTTTTTTTTTTAAAATGGGATATTTATTATAGCAAAAAGCAAAAAATAATGTGTTTTTTTTTCAAAATTGTCGCTCTTCTTTTGTTTATAGCGCAAAACTTAAAAATCGCAGAGGTGATCACATAACACCAAAAGAAAGCTCTATTTGTGGGGAAAAAAGGACGTCGATTTTGTTTGGGTGCAACGTCGCACGACCGCGCAATTGTCAGTTAAAGCGACGCAGTGCCGAAGCGCAAAAAGTGCTCTGGTAAGGAAGGGGTTAAAATCCTCCGGGGCTGAAGTGGTTATAAGTTAAAATCTGTATATTTTTTTGCTTGAAAATTACTATACTATATATATTTTTTTGAGCAGAGATCCCAGAGAATAAAATGGCGATTGTTGCAATATTTTATGTCACACCGTATTTGCGCAGCGGTCTTTCAAACATTTTTTGGGGAAAAAAACGAAACAGTAAAGTTAGCCCAAGTTTTTTGTATAATGTGAAAGATGACATTACGCCGAGTAAATAGATGCCTAATGCCGCATACACACGGTCGGAATTCTCGTCGGAAAAAGCTCTGATGGTTTTCCCGTCGGAATTCCGACGGAATTTCGCTCAAACTGTCTTACCTACACACGGTCACACCAAATTCTGACGGTCATAAAACACGTTCAACTGCAGTATAAAAGGGAAGTTTAATGCTTCCGAGCATGCGTCGAATTGTTTCCGAGCATGCTTCGGAATTTTGCGTGTCGGAATTGCATACACACGATCGGAAGAATTGAGAACAGGCTCTCAATCCAAAGTCCGTCGGAAAAATTCTGACAGAAAAAGACCGATGGGCATACACACGGTCAGAAAATCCGATGAAAAGCTCCCATTGGACTGTTTCCATCGAAAATTCTGACCGTGTGTACGCAGCATTACATGGCACGCTTTGATATTGCGCACACTCATGGAATGGCGACAATGGTACCTAAAAATCTCCATAGGCGACGCTTTAAAAAAAAAATAACGGTTACCAGATTAGGGTTACAGAGGAGGTCTAGTGCTATAACTATTGCTCTCGCTCTGACGATCGCGGCGATACCTCACATGTGTGATTTGAACACCGTTTACCTATGCGGGCGCGACTTACGCAATGCGTAATAGGTGGTGACGGGTCCTCTTTATGGAGGGATCTGGGGTCTATAATGAATGTAAACATCCCATGTGACAGTAATAGGTGGTGACGGGTCCTCTTTATGGAGGGATCTGGGGTCTATAACGAATGTAAACATCCCATGTGACAGTAATAGGTGGTGACAGGTACTCTTTATGGAGGGATCTGGGGTCTATAATGAATGTAAACATCCCATGTGACAGTAATAAGTGGTGACGGGTACTCTTTATGGAGGGATCTGGGGTCTATAATGAATGTAAACATCCCATGTGACAGTAATAGGAGGTGACGGGTCCTCTTTATGGAGAGATCTGGGGTCTATAATGAATGTAAACATCCCTTGTGACAGTAATAGGTGGTGACGGGTCCTCTTTATGGAGAGATCTGGGGTCTATAATGAATGTAAACATCCCTTGTGACAGTAATAGGTGGTGACAGGTCCTCTTTATGGAGAGATCTGGGGTCTATAATGAATGTAAACATCCCATGTGACAGTAATAGGTGGTGACAGGTCCTCTTTATGGAGGGATCTGGGGTCTATAATGAATGTAAACATCCCATGTGACAGTAATAGGTGGTGACAGGTACTCTTTATGGAGGGATCTGGGGTCTATAATGAATGTAAACATCCCATGTGACAGTAATAGGAGGTGACGGGTCCTCTTTATGGAGGGATCTGGGGTCTATAATGAATGTAAACATCCCATGTGACAGTAATAGGTGGTGACGGGTCCTCTTTATGGAGGGATCTGGGGTCTATAATGAATGTAAACATCCCATATGACAGTAATAAGTGGTGACAGGTTCTCTTTATGGAGGGATCTGGGGTCTATAATGAATGTAAACATCCCATGTGACATTAATAGGAGGTGACGGGTCCTCTTTATGGAGAGATCTGGGGGTCTATAATGAATGTAAACATCCCTTGTGACAGTAATAGGTGGTGACGGGTCCTCTTTATGGAGATATCTGGGGTCTATAATGAATGTAAACATCCCATGTGACATTAATAGGAGGTGACGGGTCCTCTTTATGGAGAGATCTGGGGGTCATAATGAATGTAAACATCCCTTGTGACAGTAATAGGTGGTGACAGGTCCTCTTTATGGAGATATCTGGGGTCTATAATGAATGTAAACATCCCATGTGACAGTAATAGGTGGTGACAGGTCCTCTTTATGGAGAGATCTGGGGTCTATAATGAATGTAAACATCCCTTGTGACAGTAATAGGTGGTGACAGGTCCTCTTTATGGAGAGATCTGGGGTCTATAAT
The DNA here is from genome assembly GCA_028564925.1 of Lithobates sylvaticus. Lineage (NCBI taxonomy): Eukaryota > Metazoa > Chordata > Amphibia > Anura > Ranidae > Lithobates > Lithobates sylvaticus. The sequence continues at coordinate 18,253,822 of CM053029.1, forward strand.
GAATGTAAACATCCCTTGTGACAGTAATAGGTGGTGACAGGTCCTCTTTATGGAGAGATCTGGGTCTATAATGAATGTAAACATCCCATGTGACAGTAATAGGTGGTGACAGGTCCTCTTTATGGAGAGATCTGGGGTCTATAATGAATGTAAACATCCCATGTGACAGTAATAGGTGGTGACGGGTCCTCTTTATGGAGAGATCTGGGGTCTATAATGAATGTAAACATCCCTTGTGACAGTAATAGGTGGTGACAGGTTCTCTTTATGGAGGGATCTGGGGTCTATAATGAATGTAAACATCCCATGTGACAGTAATAGGAGGTGACGGGTCCTCTTTATGGAGAGATCTGGGGTCTATAATGAATGTAAACATCCCATGTGACAGTAATAGGTGGTGACGGGTCCTCTTTATGGAGAGATCTGGGGTCTATAATAAATGTAAACATCCCTTGTGACAGTAATAGGTGGTGACAGGTCCTCTTTATGGAGGGATCTGGGGGTCTATAATGAATGTAAACATCCCATGTGACAGTAATAGGTGGTGACAGGTCCTCTTTATGGAGGGATCTGGGGTCTATAATGAATGTAAACATCCCATGTGACAGTAATAGTTGGTGACAGGTCCTCTTTATGGAGAGATCTGGGGTCTATAATGAATGTAAACATCCCATGTGACAGTAATAGGTGGTGACGGGTCCTCTTTATGGAGAGATCTGGGGTCTATAATGAATGTAAACATCCCTTGTGACAGTAATAGGTGGTGACAGGTCCTCTTTATGGAGGGATCTGGGGTCTATAATGAATGTAAACATCCCATGTGACAGTAATAGGAGGTGACAGGTCCTCTTTATGGAGAGATCTGGGGTCTATAATGAATGTAAACATCCCATGTGACAGTAATAGGTGGTGACAGGTCCTCTTAATGGAGGGATCTGGGGTCTATAATGAATGTAAACATCCCTTGTGACAGTAATAGGTGGTGACGGGTCCTCTTTATGGAGGGATCTGGGGTCTATAATGAATGTAAACATCCCATGTGACAGTAATAGGTGGTGACAGGTCCTCTTTATGGAGGGATCTGGGGTCTATAATGAATGTAAACATCCCATGTGACAGTAATAGGTGGTGACAGGTCCTCTTTATGGAGAGATCTGGGGTCTATAATGAATGTAAACATCCCATGTGACAGTAATAGGTGGTGACGGGTCCTCTTTATGGAGAGATCTGGGGTCTATAATGAATGTAAACATCCCTTGTGACAGTAATAGGTGGTGACAGGTCCTCTTTATGGAGAGATCTGGGGTCTATAATGAATGTAAACATCCCATGTGACAGTAATATGTGGTGACAGGTCCTCTTTATGAAGAGATCTGGGGTCTATAATGAATGTAAACATCCCTTGTGACAGTAATAGGTGGTGACAGGTCCTCTTTATGGAGGGATCTGGGGTCTATAATGAATGTAAACATCCCATGTGACAGTAATAGGAGGTGACAGGTCCTCTTTATGGAGAGATCTGGGGTCTATAATGAATGTAAACATCCCATGTGACAGTAATAGGTGGTGACGGGTCCTCTTTATGGAGAGATCTGGGGTCTATAATGAATGTAAACATCCCATGTGACAGTAATAGGTGGTGACAGGTCCTCTTTATGGAGAGATCTGGGGTCTATAATGAATGTAAACATCCCATGTGACAGTAATAGGTGGTGACAGGTCATCTTTATGGAGAGATCTGGGGTCTATAATGAATGTAAACATCCCTTGTGACAGTAATAGGTGGTGACAGGTCCTCTTTATGGAGAGATCTGGGGTCTATAATGAATGTAAACATCCCTTGTGACAGTAATAGGTGGTGACAGGTCCTCTTTATGGAGAGATCTGGGGTCTATAATGAATGTAAGCATCCCATGTGACAGTAATAGGTGGTGACAGGTCCTCTTTATGGAGAGATCTGGGGTCTATAATGAATGTAAACATCCCATGTGACAGTAATAGGTGGTGACAGGTCCTCTTTATGGAGAGATCTGGGGTCTATAATGAATGTAAACATCCCTTGTGACAGTAATAGGAGGTGACGGGTCCTCTTTATGGAGGGATCTGGGGTCTATAATGAATGTAAACATCTCATGTGACAGTAATAGGTGGTGACAGGTCCTCTTTATGGAGAGATCTGGGGTCTATAATGAATGTAAACATCCCATGTGACAGTAATAGGTGGTGACGGGTCCTCTTTATGGAGAGATCTGGGGTCTATAATGAATGTAAACATCCCATGTGACAGTAATAGGTGGTGACAGGTCCTCTTTATGGAGAGATCTGGGGTCTATAATGAATGTAAACATCCCATGTGACAGTAATAGGAGGTGACAGGTCCTCTTTATGGAGATATCTGGGGTCTATAATGAATGTAAACATCCCTTGTGACAGTAATAGGTGGTGACAGGTCCTCTTTATGGAGAGATCTGGGGTCTATAATGAATGTAAACATCCCTTGTGACAGTAATAGGTGGTGACGGGTCCTCTTTATGGAGAGATCTGGGGTCTATAATGAATGTAAACATCCCTTGTGACAGTAATAGGTGGTGACAGGTCCTCTTTATGGAGAGATCTGGGGTCTATAATGAATGTAAACATCCCATGTGACAGTAATAGGTGGTGACAGGTCCTCTTTATGGAGGGATCTGGGGTCTATAATGAATGTAAACATCCCATGTGACAGTAATAGGTGGTGACAGGTACTCTTTATGGAGGGATCTGGGGTCTATAATGAATGTAAACATCCCATGTGACAGTAATAGGAGGTGACGGGTCCTCTTTATGGAGGGATCTGGGGTCTATAATGAATGTAAACATCCCATGTGACAGTAATAGGTGGTGACGGGTCCTCTTTATGGAGGGATCTGGGGTCTATAATGAATGTAAACATCCCATATGACAGTAATAAGTGGTGACAGGTTCTCTTTATGGAGGGATCTGGGGTCTATAATGAATGTAAACATCCCATGTGACATTAATAGGAGGTGACGGGTCCTCTTTATGGAGAGATCTGGGGGTCTATAATGGATGTAAACATCCCTTGTGACAGTAATAGGTGGTGACGGGTCCTCTTTATGGAGATATCTGGGGTCTATAATGAATGTAAACATCCCATGTGACATTAATAGGAGGTGACGGGTCCTCTTTATGGAGAGATCTGGGGGTCATAATGAATGTAAACATCCCTTGTGACAGTAATAGGTGGTGACAGGTCCTCTTTATGGAGATATCTGGGGTCTATAATGAATGTAAACATCCCATGTGACAGTAATAGGTGGTGACAGGTCCTCTTTATGGAGAGATCTGGGGTCTATAATGAATGTAAACATCCCTTGTGACAGTAATAGGTGGTGACAGGTCCTCTTTATGGAGAGATCTGGGGTCTATAATGAATGTAAACATCCCTTGTGACAGTAATAGGTGGTGACAGGTCCTCTTTATGGAGAGATCTGGGGTCTATAATGAATGTAAACATCCCATGTGACAGTAATAGGTGGTGACAGGTCCTCTTTATGGAGAGATCTGGGGTCTATAATGAATGTAAACATCCCATGTGACAGTAATAGGTGGTGACGGGTCCTCTTTATGGAGAGATCTGGGGTCTATAATGAATGTAAACATCCCTTGTGACAGTAATAGGTGGTGACAGGTCCTCTTTATGGAGGGATCTGGGGGTCTATAATGAATGTAAACATCCCATGTGACAGTAATAGGAGGTGACGGGTCCTCTTTATGGAGAGATCTGGGGTCTATAATGAATGTAAACATCCCATGTGACAGTAATAGGTGGTGACGGGTCCTCTTTATGGAGAGATCTGGGGTCTATAATAAATGTAAACATCCCTTGTGACAGTAATAGGTGGTGACAGGTCCTCTTTATGGAGGGATCTGGGGGTCTATAATGAATGTAAACATCCCATGTGACAGTAATAGGTGGTGACAGGTCCTCTTTATGGAGGGATCTGGGGTCTATAATGAATGTAAACATCCCATGTGACAGTAATAGTTGGTGACAGGTCCTCTTTATGGAGAGATCTGGGGTCTATAATGAATGTAAACATCCCATGTGACAGTAATAGGTGGTGACGGGTCCTCTTTATGGAGAGATCTGGGGTCTATAATGAATGTAAACATCCCTTGTGACAGTAATAGGTGGTGACAGGTCCTCTTTATGGAGGGATCTGGGGTCTATAATGAATGTAAACATCCCATGTGACAGTAATAGGAGGTGACAGGTCCTCTTTATGGAGAGATCTGGGGTCTATAATGAATGTAAACATCCCATGTGACAGTAATAGGTGGTGACAGGTCCTCTTAATGGAGGGATCTGGGGTCTATAATGAATGTAAACATCCCTTGTGACAGTAATAGGTGGTGACGGGTCCTCTTTATGGAGGGATCTGGGGGTCTATAATGAATGTAAACATCCCATGTGACAGTAATAGGTGGTGACAGGTCCTCTTTATGGAGGGATCTGGGGTCTATAATGAATGTAAACATCCCATGTGACAGTAATAGGTGGTGACAGGTCCTCTTTATGGAGAGATCTGGGGTCTATAATGAATGTAAACATCCCTTGTGACAGTAATAGGTGGTGACAGGTCCTCTTTATGGAGAGATCTGGGGTCTATAATGAATGTAAACATCCCATGTGACAGTAATATGTGGTGACAGGTCCTCTTTATGAAGAGATCTGGGGTCTATAATGAATGTAAACATCCCTTGTGACAGTAATAGGTGGTGACAGGTCCTCTTTATGGAGGGATCTGGGGTCTATAATGAATGTAAACATCCCATGTGACAGTAATAGGAGGTGACAGGTCCTCTTTATGGAGAGATCTGGGGTCTATAATGAATGTAAACATCCCATGTGACAGTAATAGGTGGTGACGGGTCCTCTTTATGGAGAGATCTGGGGTCTATAATGAATGTAAACATCCCATGTGACAGTAATAGGTGGTGACAGGTCCTCTTTATGGAGAGATCTGGGGTCTATAATGAATGTAAACATCCCATGTGACAGTAATAGGTGGTGACAGGTCATCTTTATGGAGAGATCTGGGGTCTATAATGAATGTAAACATCCCTTGTGACAGTAATAGGTGGTGACAGGTCCTCTTTATGGAGAGATCTGGGGTCTATAATGAATGTAAACATCCCTTGTGACAGTAATAGGTGGTGACAGGTCCTCTTTATGGAGAGATCTGGGGTCTATAATGAATGTAAGCATCCCATGTGACAGTAATAGGTGGTGACAGGTCCTCTTTATGGAGAGATCTGGGGTCTATAATGAATGTAAACATCCCTTGTGACAGTAATAGGAGGTGACGGGTCCTCTTTATGGAGGGATCTGGGGTCTATAATGAATGTAAACATCTCATGTGACAGTAATAGGTGGTGACAGGTCCTCTTTATGGAGAGATCTGGGGTCTATAATGAATGTAAACATCCCATGTGACAGTAATAGGTGGTGACAGGTCCTCTTTATGGAGAGATCTGGGGTCTATAATGAATGTAAACATCCCTTGTGACAGTAATAGGAGGTGACAGGTCCTCTTTATGGAGAGATCTGGGGTCTATAATGAATGTAAACATCCCATGTGACAGTAATAGGAGGTGACAGGTCCTCTTTATGGAGGGATCGGGGGGTCTAAAAGACCTCAAATCCCTACTTTGCACTTCAAAGTATTCAGATCGCCGAAAGCGGCAATTCTGAATACTGTAATAGCCGAGTAAACCGGAAGTGACGTTGTGACGTCACTTCCGGTTTCCTTCCAGTCTTACTCTAGCCGGCGGAAGTGCCGGATTGGTGGATCGGGTCCTCCGGTGGGACAGAAAGCCTGGAAAGAGAGGCGGAAGGCGGGGGGGATGTCCCCTCTTGCTCCTTCGGGATAACAGTCGAGACGGCTTTTAGCCGGATCGGTTATTATCCCTAAAGAGCCGACCACCGGCTCTAAAAAAATGGTACCAGGGTGATGCCTGCAGCTGCATATCATCCCGGTATAACCCCTTAGACCCGAGGCTGCATTTGTGCGTACGGTCGGCGCTAAGCGGTTAAGTTAGTTCTAGCCAGTGGCGGCTGGTGCTCAATTTTCTTTGGGGGTGGCCCACAGGTCCCCAAACTGAGCCAGCCAACCAAACCAGCCCCCCCGTCGCCTGATCGATCAATCTTGGCTAGCTTGCCCAATTGCCCGCCAGCCCCGCACTTACCCCCATCCAGGTCGTAGCTTCGGCGGCTCCCCCCCGCGTCCCTGCGTCTCCTCCCGAGTCCAAGGGGCCGCTTCTTTCTTCTCCCGGCCAATCAGGACTTAGGACTCACGACTCACCGGACCCCACATCTCTCCATAAAGAGGACCTGTCACATACATTCCTATTACAAGGGATGTTTACATTCCTTGTAATAGGAATAAAAGTGATCCAAATATTTTTTTTTTTTTTTAAAAGTGTAAAAATAAAAAAAATTAAGTAAAATAAAAATAAATAAATAAAAAATTAAAATGCCCCTGTCCCCGATAGCTCGCGATCAGAAGCTAACGCACACGCAAGTCCCGCCCGCATATGTAAACGCCGCTCAAACCACACATGTGAGGTATCGCCGCGTGCGTTAGAGCGCGTGCAACAATTCTAGCACTAGACCTCCTCCGTAACTCTAAACTGGTAACCAGTAACAAATATTAAAGCGTCGCCTATGGAGATTATTAAGTACCGAAGCTTGGCGCCATTCCACGGTTGTGCGCAATTTTAAAGCGTGACATGTTTGGTATCTATTTACTCGGCGTAACATCATCTTTCATATTATATAAAAAAATTGGGCTAACTTTACTGTTTTCTTATTTTTTAATTCATGAAACCGTTTTTTTTCCAAAAAAAAGGCGTTTGAAAAATTATTGCGCAAATACCGTTCAATGACCGCCATTTTATTCCCTAGGGTGTCTGCTAAAAAAAAACGTACTCAATGTTTGGGGGTTCTGAGTAATTTTCTAGCAAAAAAATGATGATGTTTACATGAAGGAAAATAGGCCAAAATAGGCCCGGTAAGCAAGTGGTTAAATTCCACTTTAAAGGAGGAAATGGAAGATCAGATCCTTGTTGTGACCCCACAGGAAATACATTGAGTAATGGTTCAATCTTCTCAGGTGTTTGTAGCTGCCTGTGACCCCACTTGGGAGGGGTTCCTTCACTTCCTGTGCAGGTGACCAGACAGGAAGTGAGGGGTGATTTCTCTGACTGCAGTGAAAACCAGGCTGGAGTTCTAACTACAGGATTGGTTTGGATTTTCCTATATATGATTTTCTGGGTCCCGGAATTGAGTGAACTTTTGCTTTCCTTTTTTCTTGAAGTTTCAGCTGACGAGTGACACCTCAATATAGAGATAGGTGGTGTCATTGCTGGGCAGGGGCGGCCCGTCCATTAAGGGCGCACGGGCGCCGCCCCCCTCTGTCACACCACCCCTTCTATGTACAATAGATTCATGTATTGTCGCCCTATTCAGGCGTCCGGCCCCTTTTCAGACGCCGGGCGCCTGAATTACAGCGGCGGGGTTTTTTTTTTTTTGAAGTACCGGATTAGAGCCAGAGGATCTAATAGTAGGGTGACCAGAGGTCAACGGTTTCCGGGGACAATCCCCGGATTGAGGACGCTGTCCCCAGAGCCCGTCTGTCCCCGGATCTGTCCCCGGATTGCAGGGGCGGCGTCAAGTGCAGGCCGATTCTGGGTGGGTGCTGAGGCAGAAGAGGGGCGGTCCATCCCAGGTTCCATACACTGGGGGGTGTGTCAGGCTGACGTCTCCCGTTGTGTCAGTTGCCGTCTCACAAGTCCTGCCCCCCGATTTTCTCCTTCGACAGGCAGCACACTTGTTCAATGGACATGTGCTGTCTCTCATGATTAAGTGCCGGTCTGGGAGGTGGGACTTGTGTGACGGGGAGCCTGACACTCCCCCCCCCAGCATGTGGCAACCTGGGCGGATCGCCCCCCTCCCCCCCCTCTGCCTCTGCACTTGCCCAAGATTTGTGTGATGATCGTCTCTCTCGCTCTCCTCTCTGATTCCCTGCACACGTGAAACTGCATTCCTTGGCACAGGTGAGGCTGCATTTCTTGGCACAGGTGAGGCTGAATTCCTTGGCACAGATGAGGCTGCATTCCTTGGCACAGGTGAGGCTGCATTTCTTGGCACAGGTGAGGCTGCATTCCTGGGCACAGGTGAGGTTGCATTGCTAGACTGGTGAGGCTTCATTGCCGGGCACTGGTGAGGCTGCATTCCTGGGTGAGGCTTCATTGCCAGGCAGAGGTTTGGCTGCATTGCTGGGCACTGGTGAGGCTGCATTGCTGGGCACAGGTGAGGTTGCATTTCAGGACTGGTGAGGCTTCATTGCCGGGCACTGATGAGGCTTCATTGCTGGGCACAGGGGAGGCTGCATTCCTGGTCACTGGTGAGGCTTCATTGCCGGGCACAGGTTTGCCTGCATTGCTGGGCACTGGTGAGGCTGCATTGCTGGGCACAGGTTTGGCTGCATTGCTGGGCACTGGTGAGGCTGCATTGCTGGGCACTGGTGAGGCTGCATTGCTGGGCACAGGTGAGGCTGCATTGCTGGTCACAGGTGAGGCTGCATTGCTGGGCACTGGTGAGGCTGCATTGCAGGGCTCTGGTGAGGCTGCATTGCTGGTCACAGGTGAGGCTGCATTGCTGGGCACTGGTGAGGCTGCATTGCTGGTCACAGGTGAGGCTGCATTGCTGGGCACAGGTGAGGCTGCATTGCTGGTCACAGGTGAGGCTGCATTGCTGGGCACAGGTGAGGCTGCATTGCTGGTCACAGGTGAGGCTGCATTGCTGGTCACAGGTGAGGCTGCATTGCTGGGCACTATTGAGGCTGCATAGATGGGCATAGCTGAGCCCTGCATTCTTTATGTAGTGCACTCCTGAACTCTGCACTGTTTTTTCTGTCTTATCTTCATAACATTTGATAGTCCTATCTCAAAAAATTCTAAGAAGTTTTTTTATTTTTTTTATCTTTGTTTACGGATGAAATGTGAGAAATAACGTATATATATATCATAGATCATTCCATAAACACATCCCACATACACTGCATATATCATTTGAGGAAAATATGCTTATAAAATAGTTGCCAATAAAAAAAATATGTCCCCGGATTTCATATTAAAAATCTGGTCACCTTATCTAATAGTCTTCCAAAAAGGTGGCCTTGGAGCGCAGAGCGTTGCGCTCGCAGTCCCCCCATGCGCGTGTTAGGAAAGCAAATGAAAAAAGCAACACTGAACCTCCTCTTCGCAAATCAGGAGGCACGGGTCTAATACCTGTCACCTGATTGGCTGAAGGCACAGGCGATTCCATTGGTCGCCTAGCAGAATGGAAGAAGTGCTGCACAGAGGACACAGGGGCCATCGCCTGACCTGCGCCACGATGGGGTAAGTGCCGGTCAGACAGCGAGCGAGCGCTGGGGGGGGGGGGGGGGGGGGGGGGGTTCTCACAGTTGCTGCATATACAGGGCACAGTTGGCTGCATTTGCTGGTCACAGTTGGCTGCATATTATGGGCACAGTTGGCTGCATATGATGGGCACAGTTGGCTGCATTTGCTGGGCACATTTGGCCGCATATGATGGGCACAGTTGACTGCATATGATGGGCACAGTGGCTGCATATGATGGGCACAGTGGCTGCATATGATGGGCACAGTTAGCTGCATATGATGGGCACAGTGACTACATATGATGGGCACAGTTAGCTGCATATGATGGGAACAGTGGCTGCATATGATGGGCACACTTTTGGCTGAATATGATGGGCATAGTTGGCTGCATTTGCTGGGCACAGTTAGCTGCGTTTGATGGGCACAGTTGGCTGCATGTGAAGCGCACAGTGGCTGCATATGATGGGCACAGTTGGCTGCATTTGCTGGGTACAGTTGGCTGCATATGATGGGCACAGTTAGCTGCATTTGATGGGCACAGTTGGCTGCATGTGATACACACATTGGCTGCATATGATGGGCACAGTTGGCTGCATTTACTGGGTACAGTTGGCTGCATATGATGGGCACAGTGGCTGCAATTGATGGTACAGTGGCTGCAATTGATGGTACAGTGGATGCATATGATGGGTACAGTTATCTTCATATGATGGGCAAAGTGGCTGCATATAATGGACACAGTTAGCAGTATATGATGGGCACAGCTGGCTGCATATGATGGGCACAGTGGCTGGATATGATGGGCACAGTTAGCTGCATATGATGGGACCAGTGGCTGCATGTGATGGGCACACTTTTGGCTGAATATGATGGGCATAGTTGGCTGCATTTGCTGGGCACAGTTAGCTGCGTTTGATGGGCACAGTTGGCTGCATGTGAAGCGCACAGTGGCTGCATATGATGGGCACAGTTGGCTGCATTTGCTGGGTATATTTGGCTGCATTTGATGGGCGCAGTAGCTGCATTTGATGGGCGCAGTGGCTGCAATTGATGGTACAGTGGCTGCATATGATGGGTACAGTTAGCTCCATATGATGGGCACAGTGGCTGCATATAATGGACACAGTTAGCTGTATATGATGAGCACAGTTGCTGCATATATTGGGCACAGTTGGCTGCATATGATGGGCACAGTGGCTGCATATGATGGGCACAGTGGCTGCATATAATGGGCACAGTTAGCTGTATATGATGGGCACAGTTAGCTGTATATGATGGGCACAGTTGGCTGCATGTGATGCGCACATTGGCTGCATATGATGGGCACAGTTGGCTGCATTTGCTGGGTACATTTGGTTGCATATGATGGGCGCAGTAACTGCATTTGATGGGCGCAGTGGCTGCAATTGATGGTACAGTGGCTGCCTATGATGGGTACAGTTAGCTTCATATGATGGGCACAGTGGCTGCATATAATGGACACAGTTAGCTGTATATGATGGGCACAGTGGCTGCATATATTGGGCACAGTTGGCTGCATATGATGTGCACAGTGGCTGCATATAATGGGCACAGTTAGCTGTATATGATGGGCACAGTTGGCTGTATATGATGGGCACAGTGGCTGCATAAGATGGGCACAGTTGGCTGCATATGATGGGCACAGTGGCTGCATATTATGGGCACAGTTAGCTGCATATGATGGGCACAGTTGGCTGCATATGATGGGCATAGTTGGCTGTATTTGCTGGGCAAAGTTAGCTGAATATGATGGGGACAGTTGGCTGCATATGATGGGGACAGTTGGCTGCATATGATGGGGACAGTTGGCTGCATTTAATGGGCACAGTTAGCTGGGGGTCACCATGTGACATGTGCATGTGACCCTGTCCCCATTCCCCTATATAAGTCTCAGCGCAGAGCGGCACAGGCATTCCGGGCAGAGAGAGCGTCGGGTCAACATCGGAAGAAGAAGAAGAACAAGAACAAGAACAAGAAGAAGGACAAGGCGCCGGCGGCGCGGAAGACGACGACCGCCGCAAGAACAGAAGAGACCCCCGGAAGACCCCCGAAGGCGGATCGAGACCCCCCAGACGACGGCGGCGACGACGAAGAAGGTAGCCGGACTTCCCCCGCTCGGTAAAAGAGCTTGGTAAATGGCGGGGGAGTCCGGCGAGAAGACCCCCAAGACGGAAGAAGACCTCCGAAGGCGGATCGAGACCCCCAGACGGCGGCGACGACGAAGAAGGTAGCCGGACTCCCCCCCTCGTGAAAGAGCTAGGTAAAAGAGCAGAAGAGAGCGGGGGAGTCCGGCGAGAAGACCCCCCAAGACGGAAGAAGACCCCCGGAGCAGTGCAATAAAATATTTTTTTCAAAAGTGTGTGTGTTTTTGTACTTTACATTTTACACCTTAGGTGAATGGGTAGGGGTACATCGTACCCCATACTCATTCACATAGGGTGGGGGGCCGGGATCTGGGGGCCCCCTTATTAAAGGGGGCTCCCAGATTCCGATAAGCCCCCGCCCGCAGACCCCGACAACCAACGGCCAGGGTTGTCGGGAAGAGGCCCTTGTCCTCATCAACATGGGGACAAGGTGCTTTGGGGTGGGGGGGGCCGCACGGCCCCCCTTTCCCCAGGGCACCCCCCATGTTGAGGGCACGCGGCCTGGTACGGCTCAGGAGGGGGGGGGCGCTCGTTCGTCCCCACCCCTTTCCTGGCCTGCCAGGCTGCGTGCTCGGATGAGGGTCTGACATGGATTTGGGGGGAACCCCCACGCCGTTTTTTCGGCGTGGGGATTCCCTTTAAATCCATGCCAGGTCACGGAGCTAGCGCGGCGGCAGTAACTGCCTACGCTAGCTACGTAACCTGAAGTCACGTGCTAAATGAACGGACTTGCCGATGAGCGGCAAGTCCGTTCATTTCAAAAGTCCCGCGGACTTGCCCACTAATGGCGGGATTGTCCGCTGGACTGCCAAGTCCAGCGGATAATTTGAAAACAAAACTTCAAACTTTGGCGCCAAAAAGTCCGCCGGACTTTGGCGCCAAAAAGTCCGCCGGCGCCCACACACGAGGGGATTATCCGCTGGACTTCAGTCCAGAGGATAATCCCGCGGGATTGTCCCTTCGTGTGTACGCGGCATAAGTCTGACTTATACTGTGTCTTCGTATACTTGTGCTGGATACATATATGTCAGACTAGTACCAACTGCACAAACACCCATATACTCTTATATATGTATACGCATATATACAGTCTCCTTATAGTGACACTCATGTTGGCTTGCCGATATTGCGTAATCATAGAGGGACCAACTCTAGTGGCCCCTGCTTGTATGCATATGTATGCACCAAGTGACTGCGCTAATATGCCAGCACACGCGCATAACAGTGATGTAGTGCGCTGGACACCACGCCGGATACATTTTATACTTCCCTGTATGCGTACATAAAAAGCAAATAAATTAAAAAAATTAAAAAATAAAAATAAAATACATTAAACATACTATACACTCTGATCGTGAATTGTGAGTCCATGTCATTTCACACATATGGTCTTTCACTTTTGTTCACGCTAACTTGGACACATGCATTTGTATATCTCTTTTTTCTTTTCTCTTTATCACTTAAATTATTATTTCAATATAGGATGTTAGCAGGTTTACAAGGTAGTATCTGCCTTTGCACTTTTTCCTCCAACACTCCACGATATGTCCCTAATGTGGCTGTGTTCTAGCAATACTGGCTCTAGGTGGCGCTGTATGAATACATTGGCGCCCATAGATCGGTTATATGCTGGGAATATGCATGTATCTGTAACTTGTTTCCCTGCCATATATGGGTCTTGTCGTAATATGTTTGAACGTTGCTGCCTTTAAGTTCTATGTAATTGGGTTTTGTCATACAATTGTTGTGTCTAGGGAGCGCGTCATCCACAGCGCTCTAAATGCTAGCAAATGACTGGGGCTGCTTAGTGCCTGCCCAATAAGCGTGACCGTCTGAGTTCAGCAACTCAGGTCGATTATACACGCTATTCCCCATTGGTGCTCCAATTTCCAAGGGGCGGAATTGTCTGCGGACGGCCTGCCTATATACAAGGCTCAGTGTAGCTGCGTAGTACCGTCGCTGAGGACGTCACATGACGAAACGCGTCCGACGTAACTGCGCAACCACGCCACCACGTCCCATCTCAGGAAGCACGAGCTGTTGATACGCAGGTGGAGCGCAAGCCGCTCCGATCACAGCTGATCGCTTCCTTTTGCAGGACAATAGTGTTACTGCCATTAAGCCTTCCAAACAGGGTTTTTTTTTACTTTACCTAACATCCCTCTGATTTTGGCAATCAGCAAGGCTGACGAGCCACATCTTATATCCATATATATCTTTTTATTTTTCATATATATAACTTTTTTCCTGTACAAAACTTTTTGTTATTGCGCAATATTATATTTTTTTAATAAACCAACAATTTTTTTACCTGAGAAAATACTGCACTATGGGGTCTTTTTTGCTCTTCCCTCTATGAGGACATCTATCCTATGTTGCACTATTTGAGTGCCCCCACACGAGCCCAGCAGAAGAGGAACAGGACCTGGATCTAAGACCTGATCGATGATCGATTGCGGTACGGTGCGTGCTACAGGCTTGTTGCCCCTGTAGGGGTGCAAGCATCTGGTGAGTGGGAAACCCGGAGGGGGAGCACTGACGTCACGTGAAGAACTGCCCTATGAGCACCATCCAGCCACTATATAAACCTCTTGTTTGGGGACCCCTAACCTTGAACTTTCTAAATCATATTAGTGCATGCGCTGTACTCCCTAGCTTGTATACTGTGTACCTGTGATTTGGTTTATATGTTATCCTTTATGTGGTTAAAATCATTTATTACACGTGGAGTGTAGGGATATATATATTATTTTTATACCCCTAGCACCCATACTTCAGGCTTTATATAATATTTCTATGCTGGTTTTATGACATATTTGTTTATGCAATTTCTGGCTATGACTTTTATAGACACTGAATAGTGTATATATAAGGATTGGCACTTAGGTCACAAAGGAATATAGTGTCACTATAGTCACACAGAATATAAATTTTTTATTGTTTGTTACGTATAATTGAGTGGGTCACCCTCTTTGCATATGGTGTTTCATTCATATAATATCACTGCTAAATATGATATATTTTTCATTAACTGTGCACGTCACTTAGCACTGTGTCACTATACTGCTATACGCTGTGCATTTGGACGTAGACACTAACAATTATATTATTTACTTATATCCTCACATTGTCACTCTTATTAATTTTCTCTTTTTTACTTGTACTTATCTCATAATTTGGGTGAGGGAATTGACACATACCTGTCTTTTTATACGTTTAACTCAAGAGATCAGCTATTGAGCTCAACCACATTGGGCACTCCTGGTTGGTACTTTACTATATACTTAGAGTGAGTTTTTTGTGTTCACTGTATCGGTACACATAATACCGACTAGGATTCCCACTACCACTATGCTCTACTAGGTGTTATTCTCATTCTCCTACTCATAATACAGGTAGCGCCTGACCTCAGTACCATCTATCACTATACTACCTATTGTGTCTTTGTGTCAGCAGCACCCATAGGACTTATAGTGTGTTAGTGGCAGCACACAGAGCTCCTATATTTTCTTGTCAGCAGCACACATATACTACCTATTGTGTCTTTGTGTCAGCAGCACCCATAGGACTTCTAGTGTGTTAGTGGCTGCACACAGAGCTCCTATATTTTCTTGTCAGCAGCACACATATACTACCTTTTGTGTCAGCAGCACCCATAGGACTTCTAGTGTGTTAGTGGCAGCACACAGAGCTCCTATATTTTCTTGTCAGCAGCACACATATACTACCTTTTGTGTCAGCAGCACCCATAGGACTTCTAGTGTGTTAGTGGCAGCACACAGAGCTCCTATATTTTCTTGTCAGCAGCACACATATACTACCTATTGTGTCTTTGTGTCAGCAGCACCCATAGGACTTCTAGTGTGTTAGTGGCTGCACACAGAGCTCCTATATTTTCTTGTCAGCAGCACACATATACTACCTTTTGTGTCAGCAGCACCCATAGGACTTCTAGTGTGTTAGTGGCAGTACACAGAGCTCCTATATTTTCTTGTCAGCAGCACACATATACTACCTTTTGTGTCAGCAGCACCCATAGGACTTCTAGTGTGTTAGTGGCAGCACACAGAGCTCCTATATTTTCTTGTCAGCAGCACACATATACTACCTATTGTGTCTTTGTGTCAGCAGCACCCATAGGACTTCTAGTGTGTTAGTGGCTGCACACAGAGCTCCTATATTTTCTTGTCAGCAGCACACATATACTACCTTTTGTGTCAGCAGCACCCATAGGACTTCTAGTGTGTTAGTGGCAGCACACAGAGCTCCTATATTTTCTTGTCAGCAGCACACATATACTACCTATTGTGTCTTTGTGTCAGCAGCACCCATAGGACTTCTAGTGTGTTAGTGGCAGCACACAGAGCTCCTATATTTTCTTGTCAGCAGCACACATATACTACCTATTGTGTCTTTGTGTCAGCAGCACCCATAGGACTTCTAGTGTGTTAGTGGCTGCACACAGAGCTCCTATATTTTCTTGTCAGCAGCACACATAGTACCTATAGTGTGTTAGTGTCAGCACCCATAGGACCTACAGTGTGTTGTGAGCACACATAGGAGCTCTATTTTTTATACTATATACACTACCGACTACAATGGCTGGAAGACCGCCAAGGAGAGGCAGACCGTGCCGAGGCAAGAACACAGGGCAGGCAGGCTCTGTTTCTAGAGACAACAGTGCTGGCCATGGACGTGGTCGTGCATCGTCATCAGCACGTGGCCATGGGACACACTTGTCTTTGTTTTCGGCAGCTGGACATGTGGAGCCGCATCATGCCGAAGGCTTGGTAGAATGAATGACCAAGCCCTCCTCATCCTCTCTCACCCAGGCTCAGGGTACTGGCAGAGCAGCTGCCAACGCATACTCAATGGCATCATCAGCCACCCCTTCCCTAGACCCACCATGTCCTCCTGAGGAGTCCCCCGAACTCTTTGAGCACAGTGTTGGGTACATGCTCCAGGAGGATGCCCAACGATTGGAAGGCTCGGATGATGATACCCAGCTTGAGGAAGGCAGTAGTGTGCGCGCAGAGAGAGGGGATGCTGAAGGACAGCAATCTGGCAGTACTGTTCCACCAGCTGCAGCTTACTGCCAGGTTTGCTCTAGTGGTGAAGAGGGAGGGGGATGATGAGGTCACTGACTCCACGTGGGTGCCTGAAGGGAGAGAGGAGGAGGAGGAGGAGGAGGATGCGGCGTCACATGTCCAACGAGGCAGGATGCCCCCTGGAGGCCAGCTAGAGGCCAGCACAGCAACTGTATCACACCGCAGAGCTCCGCCTGTGCAGGGCGCTGCCTCTGCACGTTATCACAAAAGCTCTTTGGTGTGGGCCTTTTTTGAGACGAGTGCATCAGATCGCACCACTGCTATTTGCAATATTTGTCTCAAGCGTATCTCGCATGGCCAAAACATCAACCGCTTGGCCACCACAAGCATGAGCAGACATATGTCGACCTGCCATGCAGCTCGTTGGCAAGCACACATAAAAGACCCACACCAAAGAACAAAGCGGACCTCTCCTTGCTCCTCATCAGCTGGGATCTCCATCCCCACTATATCTTAAGTCCTCTCTGAAAGCTGCTCTGAGAGGACTGAAGGTGTAGAATTAGGTGTGTCACAACCAAGTACTTGCAGTACACCGACGTCCGATTGTAGCAGGCAAATTTCTCTGCCCCAGCTGCTGGACCGTCGAAAGAAGTATACTCCCAGCCATCCACATGCCCAGCGGTTGAATGCTAGCTTGGCTAAATTGCTAGCACTTCAACTGCTGCCTTTTCAGTTGGTAGACTCGGCCCCCTTCCGTGAGTTTGTTCAATGTGCAGTTCCGTCTCTCTACCGGCATGTGAAAGGCAATGTCCATGCCTCGCAGGACAGGGCGGTCAGCGGTAAGGTGCATATTACCGCTGACTCATGGTCCAGCAGGCATGGACAGGGACGTTATCTTTCTTTCACGGCCCATTGGGTCACTCTATTGGCAGCTGGGAGGGATGCAGGACAAGGTGCAGTAGTGTTGGAGGTTGTTCTGCCACCACGCCTCCAAAATGCTACTACTGGTTGTGACACACCTCTCTCCTCCACCCCCTCCTCTTCTTCTTCCTCCAGTGCTCTGTCCTCGGAACCAGCGGTGCTCCGTAGGCGTACAAGGGGCTACGCGAGTACGCAGGCAAAAAGATGCCATGCCGTGCTTGCGCTGGTGTGTTTGGGGGACAGGAGCCACACTGGGGCAGAGGTTCTGGCAGCTCTGCAGGTGCAGGCCGAGAGGTGGTTGACACCACGCCAGCTTAAGCCAGGAATGGTCGTTTCTGACAATGGCACCAACCTCCTCTCTGCCCTGCGACAGGGGCAGCTCACCCATGTGCCCTGTATGGCTCACGTCCTCAACCTGGTGGTGCAGCGGTTCTTGGGCAGGTTCCCAGGCTTACAGGATGTCCTGAGGCAGGCCAGGAAAGTCTGTGTGCATTTCCGCCGATCGTATAATGCCAGTGCTCGGCTGACTGAGCTGCAAAAGGAGCTGAACCTGCCCAAGAACCGCCTAATATGTGACATGCCCACCAGGTGGAACTCAACGTTGGCCATGCTGCAGCGACTGCACACGCAGCAGAGGGCCATCAATGAGTACCTTTGCGACTACGGCACCAGGACAGGGTCAGGGGAGCTTGGCTTTTTTCCCCCACGCCAGTGGAGCATGATCAGGGATGCATGCACTGTCCTCTCACCATTTGAGGAGGCCACGAGGATGGTGAGCAGTGACAGTGCATGCATCAGTGACACTGTACATCTTGTCCACCTGTTGGAGCATACGCTGCGTGGGATAATGGACAGGGCACTTGAGGCAGAACAGAGGCAGGAAGAGGAGGACTTCCTTGCCTCTCAAGGCCCCCTTTATCCAGACAGTGTTCCTTCTGTCCCACCCATCACACAGGAAGAGGATGAGGAGGAGGAGGAGGAGGAGGAGGATTGTGTGAGCATGGAGGTGGAGCCTGGCACTCAGCATCAGCAGCAGCAGTCTTTTAGGGATGATGTACAGTCCCAACAAACCAGTGGACTTGTACGTGGCTGGGAGGAGGTGGCTGGCGATCATGTCATCCTCAGTGACCCAGAAGACTCCGGATCGAATGCCTCAGCTAACCTACGTAGCATGGCCTCCCTGATCCTGCAAAGCCTGCGGAAGGATCCTCGTGTTCTTCGGATCAAGGAGAGGGACCATTACTGGCTGGCCACTCTCCTTGATCCACGGTACAAGGGTAAGGTTGCGGACCTTATCTTGCCGTCGCAGAGGGAGCAGAGGATGAGACATCTCAGGGAGGCCTTGCAGAAAGGTCTGTGCAACGCGTTCCCAGAAACTGGGAGGTTACAAACTCCTGGTCCTGGACGACGAGTTGCTGAGGCTTCGGTCAGTAGCAGAAGGAGTGGTGGGGAAGGTGGACGTCTGACCGATGCGTTCAGACAATTCTTTAGTCCGCAGCCCCAAGGTATGATCGGTTCCAGCAACCATCGCCAGCGTCTGATATACATGGTGCAGGAATACCTAGGGGCAAGGTCAGACTTGGACACCTTTCCCACCGAAAATCCTCTGGCTTACTGGGTCCTGAGGATGGATCACTGGCCAGAGCTTGCACAGTATGCAATTGAGCTACTGGCCTGTCCTGCATCCAGCGTTCTTTCCGAACGCACATTCAGTGCTGCTGGAGGATTTGTCACCGATCATAGGGTGTGCCTGTCCACCAACTCGGTTGATCGACTGACCTTCATGAAAATGAATCAGTCTTGGATCACCACCAGCTACCAGGCACCTGAAGCGGATATAACTGAATAATTTATAATGTCACATCCCTTCAAGACTGCCTATGCTGATGCTGAGTGACTGTCCTGTTATGTTCACTGACTATCCTCTTCCTCCTCCTCAATGATCCATGCCACCACATCAGTGCCTAAGGCACAATTTTTCAGCCTCTGTATAACAGGGGCGTGTACTTACAATTTTTTAAAAAAATGCTTCGCAACAGGTGTGACTGCTGTGCTCCAAGTACAGTATCTGTGAGGGGTTGCAGTGTTGTGGCACCAGCACCAGTGCCTAAGGCACAATTTTTCAGCCCCTGTTGGGGCGTGTAATTACAATTTTTAGGCAATGCTTTGCAACAGGTCTCATTGCTTTGCTCAGAGTACAGTATCTGTGAGGGGTTGCAGTGTTGTGGCACCAGCACCAATGCCTAAGGCACAATTTTTCAGCCCCTGTTTAACAGGGGCGTGTAATTAAAAATCTTGATCTAATAGTTCACAGCAGGGCCCATTCCTGCGCCCACCAAGAGTAACTATGAGGGCCTACAGTCTTGTGGCAACACCGTCCACCACCACCACCCCCACCACCACCAAAGGTAGGGTTGCCACCTTTTCTTCAAGCCAAACCCGAACACTTTAGAGGCGCACGGCATGGCACCCCAACCGCGGTGCTATTTTGCAGCGATTGTCACCCGACAAGTCGTGGGAAAATCACGTAAACAGAATTGTGGGATGCCTGTGTGATTGGGGTGCCCTTATCCCCATTCTCTCCTATTACAAATCTCATTTCCCTACCAGCACAAATCCTCCTCCTTCCAATACCCCCATGGCAGCCGACAGGAGGTATCACGGGGCCCCAGTACACAGGGGGATCCAGACAGCAGAGGGTTCGGAGTGGGGGACAACTACAGAGGAGGGGGGACAATTACAGAGATTGATGGGGGAAATTACAGCGGAGGGGTGCAAATACAGAGGAGGGGTTAATTACAGAGCTAGGGGGCAAATACAGAGATAGGGAACAATTACAGAGGAAGAGGAGTGCAAATACAGGAGGAGGAGGGGGTGACAAATACAGGAGGAGGGGGTGACAAATACAGAGAAGGGGAGACAATTACAGAGAAGGGGAGACAATTACAGAGGAGGGGGGGTGCAAATACAGAGGAAGAGGATGCAAATACAGGAGGAGGGGGTGGCAAATTACAAAGAAGGGGGGGGGGGGGGGGGGGGGGCAATTACAGAGAAGGGGAGACAATTACAGAGGAGGGGAGACAATTACAGAGGAGGGGGGTGCAAATACAGAGGAAGAGGATGCAAATACAGGAGGAGGGGGTGGCAAATACAGGAGGAGGAGGGGGTGGCAAATACAGGAGGAAGAGGATGCAATTACAGAGGAGGGGGGACAATTACAGAGGAGGGGGTGCAAATACAGACAAGGGGGGGAAATTACAGAGAAGGGGAACAATTACAGAGGAGGGGTGACAAATACAGGAGGAGGGGGTGGCAAATACAGTGGAGGGGGTGGCATATACAGAGGAAGAGGAGACAATTACAGAGGAGGGGGTGCAAATACAGACAAGGGGGGGAAATTACAGAGAAGGGGAACAATTACAGAGGAGGGGGTGACAAATACAGGAGGAAGAGGATGCAATTACAGAGGAGGGGGGACAATTACAGAGGAGGGGGTGCAAATACAGACAAGGGGGGAAATTACAGAGAAGGGGAACAATTACAGAGGAGGGGGTGGCAAATACAGGAGGAGGGGGTGACAAATACAGGAGGAGGAGGGGGTGGCAAATACAGGAGGAGGGGGGGTGACAAATACAGGAGGAGGAGGGGGTGGCAATTACAGAGAAGGGGAGACAATTACAGAGGAGGGGAGACAATTACAGAGAAGGGGAGACAATTACAGAGGAGGGGGGGGGGTGCAAATACAGAGGAAGAGGATGCAAATACAGGAGGAGGGGGTGACAAATACAGGAGGAGGGGGTGACAAATACAGGAGGAGGGGGTGGCAAATACAGTGGCGGGGGTGGCATATACAGAGGAAGAGGAGACAATTACAGAGGAGGGGGTGCAAATACAGACAAGGGGGGGGGAAATTACAGAGAAGGGGAACAATTAAAGAGGAGGGGTGACAAATACAGGAGGAGGGGGTGACAAATACAGGAGGAGGGGGTGACAAATACAGGAGGAGGGGGTGGCAAATACAGGAGGAGGGGGTGACAAATACAGGAGGAGGGGGTGGCAAATACAGGAGGAGGGGGTGGCAAATACAGGAGGAGGGGGTGACAAATACAGGAGGAGGGGTGGCAAATACAGGAGGAGGGGGAGGCAAATTCAGAGGAGGGGGTGACAAATACAGGAGGAGGGGGGTGGCAAATACAGGAGGAGGGGGTGACAAATACAGGAGGAGGGGGGAGGGGGGTGGGGGGGGGGGGGGGGGGGGGGGGCGGGGGGGGGGGAAAACACAGAGGAGTCAAAACATAAGAGAGAGAGGCGACAGGCAGCTGCTGGTGCAGAAGTTTTTAATAAAATAAATGCTTAAAAACAATCCACTCACTCTCCATGTCAGAGCTGTATATGTCAGTCTGTGAAGTCGGCTGTCCCATCCTCCCCTCCAATCAACGCTGCTGTTATCACTAGACATGTGCATTCATTTTCGTCCGAATGCATTTTCGTCCGAATTTCAGGTATTTTCGTTATCGTTTTAACAAACGATAACGAAAGTGCAGAATCCGAAAAACGAAAGATCCGACATAAACAAATGCTTTATTTTCGTTGTGACAACAGTTCGATATAGATAGGAGATTCGACGCTGACAATAACAATCTGTGTCCATTGAACCTGTGGTCGAATGTGCCTAACCTTAACTCTATTAGTCCAAAATGATTCTACATAGAGAGAAAAGATTCGACGTAGAAAGGAAAGATTCGATGTAGAGAGGAAAGATTCGACGTAGAGAGGAAAGATTGCTGCTGGAATTGGGTGGAATTGCAGCTAAACTATACAGAGTCATACGGTTTAGCTGCTCCGTCGAATCTTCTTTGAACTTTCGACAGACACCATAAGCCTTCAATGACAGATTCGACCTTAATTAATTTGGATTTTCGGACGAATGCAATTTTTAACGAAAAACAAAATAAATAAAAACGAATTTCGGGAGTAACTAAATAAATTTATTTTTCAGACGAAAATGAAATTCCGAAACGAAATATTTCAGTGTGCACATGTCTAGTTATCACTGGAGGAAACAGAGAGCCACGGGAAACTCATGTGAACTGTCAGCCTCTGATGATGGAGGCGTGGTTAAGCCTCCGGAACGCTCTGATTGGTCACAGCATCCCAGGCTGACAGCTCACTGCAGTCTCCCCGCAGCTCTGTGTTATTGGCTTTCTCAAGCGATTCAGTAATAACAGCATTGTGGATTGGAGGGGAGGATGGGACAGCCGACTAAGTTCACAGACTGACAGTGAGTGGATTGTTTTTAAGCATTTACTTTATTAAAAACTTCCGCACCAGCAGCTGCCTGTCGCCTCTCTCTCTGTTTTCATTGCTCTGTATTTGCTCCCCCAGCCCGCCGCTACAATCCCCCTGCTGTCCGGGTCCCCCTGTGTGCTGGGGCTTGTAAAAGGAGGCCCCATGGTACCCCCTGTGAGCTGGAAATGGTGTCCGGGTGTGAGGCAGAGGGAAACCCGGGCACAGCCTCCTAAACCCGTACTGTCCGGGTCAAAACCGAACAGGTGGCAACCCTAACCAAAGGCCCAATTTTTCTGCCCTGTTCAACAGGTGCTTGCAATTACAAATCTTGATCTAATAACTCACAGCAGGGCCCATTCCTGCACCCACCAAGAGTAACTGTGAGGGCTTACCATCTTGTGGCAACACCGTCCACCACCACCACCACCAAAGGCCCAATTTTTCTGCCCGGTTCAACAGGTGCATGCAAGTACAAATCTTGATCTAATAACTCACAGCAGGGCCCATTCCTGTGCCCACCAAGAGTAACTGTGAGGGCTTACAGTGTTGTGGCTACACCAACATCTAATAGGGCAAATTTCTGCAGAGTATATACGGCAGGCCCCTACTTTCAAACATCCAACTTACAAACTACTCCTACTTGCAAACGGAAAGAGAAAACAGGAAGTGAGAGGAAATCTACCCCTAGGAAGGGAAATTCTATCCTGTTAGATTTAATTTGGGAAAAAGGTATCTCCTCTCTACTGATGCCATTTTTCTTAAGGATTTTCAGCCATATGGCGGCCAGGACAAGACATGACATTAAAGCCGCAAGTGGTTTTAAATGGCTTCTTTTTTTCCTTTACAAATGTCATTTTGTGCAGGGACAGTTCTAAACACGGGAAACACATGCCACTTCACAGGCATACTTTAGACACCCCCCAGGTACCATATTTAAAGGAAAATTTCACTTTTTTTTTTTCACTTTATGCATCATTAAAATGACTGCTCCCGAAAAAACCTTAGTTTTTAAAAGTTCTTTTTGCATTGATACATGTCCCCTGGGGCAGGACCCGGGTCCCCAAACCTGTTTTATGACATTAACATGCATATTGGCCGTTGTAATTAGCAATTTTGATTTCGAACGTTCGCGTCCATTATAACGAATAGGGTTCGAAAATTCGCGCGAACTTTCGGTCCGTTCAAAGGTTCTGGTGCGAACTGAACCCCGGGGGTGTTCGGCTCATCCCTAGTGGCAGGCAGATGAACAGCAACGACCAGGTAAGTAGCGTATGGAGCGTGGAGCTGAGCAGATAGTTAAGCAGCATGCATTGTCAGGCAGGCCAGATCAGGTACAGGCATGGACAGCAGGCAGGAGAATGGTCAGGATACAAGCTGAGGTCAGCAACACTGGAGCAGGCAGTTGAGCAAGAAGCGAGCAGAATCCAAAGACAGGCCAAGGTCAGGACAAGCCGGGTCAATTAGAGGATTTAAGTACAGAAATGAACATAGGAACACAGGAAGAGCTGCAGATCAGACAACACTGGCTAGTACAACTACTGCACTTGAATAGTCCTTTTGGCGCCAGCGTCAGTGGCGGGTGCACGCTAGACATGTGCAATTCATTTTGTTTTTCTTTTTTTTTTGTTTTTTTTCGTTATTTTCGTTCATTCGTTATCGTACGAATGAACGAACGATTCGGTAAAAATTTTAACGAATCGTTCGAATCGAACGAATCCGAAAACAACGAAAATCCGAAAAAAACGAACTAGAAACAACGAATCTACGAAAGAAGAAAATCCGAAAAACTAAAACAGGAACCACGAAAATCAAAATGAACGAAAAAATTCGTACATTCGTAACTTTTTTTTTTTTTGTTGAATTGGTAATTTTCCATGTTCGAATGGATTGAATGAAAAAATTCGTACATTCGTAACTTTTTTTTTTTTTTCGATTCGTAATTTTCCGTGTCTCTTACAATGGCGTTGCTTAAAGCGGAGCTCCACCTGAAAAAAAAAAATTAACAGTCAGCAGCTACAAATAGTGCAGCTGCTGACTTTTAATAAATAGACACTTACCTGTCCCAGGTTCCAGCGGTGTCGGCAGAAGATGACGAGCGAGCGCTCGTCTCTCGCTGCCCCGCCGCCATCCTCTGTCAGGGAATCAGGAAGTGAAGACGCAACGTCTTCACTGCCCGGTTCCCTACTGTGCATGCGCGAGTCGCGCTGCGCGTCTGTATTGGTCCCCGCTGTGTCCTGGAAACTGTGTTTCCCAAGACACAACGGGGCATTCTCGGATAGAGGCGGGGCCTCTCGGATAATGCGTCCCGGAAGTGGGTGCAGATACCTGTATTATACAGGTATCTGCACCTCCCTCCCCCCTGAAAGGTGCCAATTGTGGCACAGGAGGGTGGAGCTCCGCTTTAACGTGCTTCGAATGGATTGAACGAAAAAATTCGTACATTCGTAACTTTTTTTTTTTTTCAATTCGTAATTTTCCGTGTCTCTTACAATGGCGCTGCTTAACGTGCTTCGAATGGATTAAACGAAAAAATTCGTACATTCGTAACTTTTTTTTTCGATTCGTAATTTTCCGTGTCTCTTAAAATGTAATAATAGCATACACATTACATAAAATTATGAATTATGCTGCGATTACGAATCTACGAATGTTACGAATGTACGAATAAATACGAATGCGTCCGAATTTCGAATAAACGAAAATTAAACTAACGAAGAAACGAAGAAACGAAAAAATAACTCTAACGAAAATACGTTTTGTTACGAATACGAACACCGACGACGTACGAATTTACGAATCGTTACGAATCAACGGAAACGAAAAAAACGAAACGAAAATAAAACTAATTTTTTTGTTGTGCACATGTCTAGTGCACGCACGCCCGTGTATACGCACGTGTGCGCACATATGAACACGACTGCGCATGGGTATCTGTATGCATTTTGAGCCTTCACCTGCTCTATGACCGGTGTTCTCCTGACACCCTGATTGAATACTTACCAACACTTCAGTCCCAGTCCCCAGGACACAGTTAACCTCACGCACAGTCCATTTACCAGAGTGGTCCCCCAAAACCTCCCCTCTAATTACACATGGACTTCCCACCTGAGCCCCCAAATCATAGTAATGAAATGTCCTAATGAGCGTAGCACCCTCTAGTTAGGTAGGTGCTAGCAGTGGTGGTGCGTCCATAAGGGTGCACGGGTGCCACCCCCTCTCTCCTGCCACCCCCTCTAGCACCAATAGATAGATTCATGCAATGCATGAATCTATCTATGGCCACCACTGCTACCCCCTATTTAGGCGCAGGGCGCCTGATTTACAGCGGTGGGGGGTGTTTTTGAAGCACTTGATTAGAGCCACAGGCACTATTAGGTGTCAAAAAAGGTGACCTACGGGCGCCATGCTAAGCGCTCGCAGGTCACTCAGGTGTGTTAGAAAAGCGAATGAATATTTGCTTTCCTAACAATAAAGGGCTCGGATCTGTTACCCGTCACCTGACTGGCTGAAACGACAGGTGCTGTGATTGGACACCAGGCATCCAATCATAGCAGAGGAGGGAAAGAGAGGATGGGAAAGAAGACATTGAGGATCTGTCCCACCGAGACAGGTAAGTGCAGACGGCGGGCCGGGGGGGGGGCACACTGGCAGCATTTGATATGGCACAGTGGCTGTGTTTGATGGGGCACAATGGGAGCAATTGATGGACACAGTGGTGGCAATTGATGGGCACAGTAGCTGCGTTTGATGGCACAGTGGTGGCAATTGATGGCACAGTGGTGGCAATTGCTGGGCACAGTGGCTGCGTTTGATGGCACAGTGGCGGCAATTGATGGACACAGTGGCTGCATTTGATGGCACAGTGGCTACGTTTAATGGCACAGTGGCGGCAATTGATGGGCACAGTGGCTGCATTTGATGGCACAGTGGCTACGTTTAATGGCACAGTGGCGGCAATTGATGGGCACAGTGACTGCGTTTGATGGTACAGTGGCGGCAATTGATTGGGACACAGGCTGCGTTTGATGGCACAGTGGCTGCGTGAGATGGGCACAGTGGTGGCAATTGATGGGCACAGTGGCTGCATTTTATGGGCACAGTGGCTGCATTTGATGGCACAGTGGCTGCGTTTGATGGGCACAGTGGCTGCGTTTGATGGGCACAGTGGCCGTGTTTGATGGGCACAGTGGCTGCGTTTAATGGGCACAGTGGCTGCGTTTAATGGGCACAGTGGCTCCAATTGATGGGCACAGTGGCTGCGCTTGATGGCACAGTGGCTGCGTTTAATGGGCACAGTGGCTGCATTTAATGGGCACAGTGGCTGTGTTTGATGGCACTGTAGCGGCAATTGATGGGCACAGTGGCTGTGAATGATGGTACAGTGAGGCTTCGCTTGATGGTTTTTTTTTTCAGAATTTTTCTGTTTGTTTGCGCAGAGTAGGAAAATTTAGGCAGGCCTAGCTGGTGGCAGGGTCTGTTTTTTTCATTCTGGGCTGGTAATGGCTCATGGTAGCAGCTGGTGACTCACAGGTAGCATTAATGTCTCCTCCCTCTTCTTTCTAGAGGGTGCTGGAAGGAAAGGAGGAAAGGAGAGGTGGAGTTGCCTGGGTATCTTGAGGAGCCTTGACCAATCCCCAACTTGGATTGGCAGGGGGCAGGCCTCCTTGAAATACCTGGGGTCAGCCCAGCTGGGGACGAGTCATTGGGTGGAAAGCTGGAGTGAGAGAGGTGTGGAGGCTGTCGGGGCCCACAGGGAGCTCCCCAGTCTGGGGGGGGGGGGGGTGGCAGGGGCTCGGGTGCATCCAGGAGGAGTGAAGTGATCTGGGAAGGAGAGGCACATGAGAGAGCGGCGAGAGGACAGCGGGAGAGAACACTTCTAAGAGCCTCCAGGAAGGACAACTGGTCGCAGTCAGAAGGGCTGGTGAGTGAGCACAGTCGGGAGGACTGGGGAGGCACGCCTGAGAGAACTGGGAGATTGCAGTTGGAGATGGGTGCAGAACCGAAAGAGAGGACTGTGGAAAGAGGTCATTGCAGCCAGGCTGGCTGGCAGGGCCTGAAGAGAGCTGAGAATTTGGGAGCGTAGGACAGCTAGCACCTGAACTATTCTACACCACAGGGGCCCGAGGTCCCTGCCTGCAAAAGGCAGTTCACAGAGGCCTGGCTAAAGTAGTGTCAGGCCTACCATGCTGTGCTAGCTAATCTGCAGGTATAATAATAATCTGCAGCAAAGGGAAGTGCTGGAGGAGTGAAGGATAAGAGGTCTTAAGCAAGTGTTGTGCTGGAGAGAAGACTGGAGTGTATATACTGGAAGTATATATAGATGTTTCAAGCAAGTTGCACTGAATATCCTGGACATTCCATAATTTCCCATTTCCCATCCAAGTTTAAACCCCTCAAAGCAGGCATGTACTGGCCATCGGGACTGTTGGGAGTTTCCCGGTGGGCCGATGGCTCAGTGGGCCGGTCAGGTGCAGTACTGGAGCCGCTCCTCTCTGACAGTGAGCGATCGCAATTTCACTCCTGTCAGGAGAAGCAGCTGCCGTCACTTGCGGGTCACTATCACATGACTGGAGAGAGGAATGAGTTGCTGCCTTCAGAACTGTGAGTACACGTGGGAGGGGGAGGAGAGGGAGGGCACTCTGATGTAAGGGGGCTGCTGGTGATGGGGACACTCTGATGTGAGGGGGTTGCTGATGGGGACACTCTGATGTGAAGGGGGTGCTGATGGGGACTCTCTGATGTGAAGGGGGGTGCTGATGGGGACACACGGATGTGAAGGGGGGTGCTGATGTGGACACACTGATGTGAAGGGGGCTGCTGATGGGGACACTCTGATGTGAAGGGGGGTGCTGATGGGGACACACTGATGTGAAGGGGGCTGCTGATGGGGACACTCTAGGGACACTCTGATGTGAAGGGGGCTGCTGATGGGGACACTCTGATGTGAAGGGGGTTGCTGATGGGGACACTCTGATGTGACGGGGAGTGCTGATGGGGACACACTGATGTGAAGGGGGCTGCTGATGGGGACATTCTGGGGACACTCTGATGTAAAGGGGGCTGCTGATGGGGACACTCTGATGTGAAGGGGGTTGCTGATGGGGACACTCTGATGTGACGGGGAGTGCTGATGGGGACACACTGATGTGAAGGGGGGTGCTGATGGGGACGCACTGATGTGAAGGGGGGTGCTGATGGGTACACTCTGATGTGAAGGGGGTTGCTGATGGGTACACTCTCAAGTGAAGGGGGCTGCTGATGGGGACACACTGATGTAAAGGGGCTGCTGATGGGGACACACTGATGTAAAGGGGGCTGCTGATGGGGACACTCTGATGTGAAGGGGGTTGCTGATGGGTACACTCTGATGTGAAGGGGGTGCTGATGGGTACACTCTGATGTGAAGGGGGTGCTGATGGGGACACTCTGATGTGAAGGGGGTGCTGATGGGGACACTCTGATGTGAAGGGGGGTGCTGATGGGGACACTCTGGGGATACTCTGATGTGAAGGGGGCTGCTGATGATGGGGACACTCTGATGTGAAGGGGGCTGCTGATGGGGACACACTGATGTGAAGGGGTTTGCTGATGGGGACACTCTGATGTGAAGAGGGGTGCTGATGGGGACACTCTGATGTGAAGGGGGGTGCTAATGGGGACACACTGATGTGAAGGGGGTGCTGATGGGGACACTCTGATGTGAAGGGGTTGCTGATGGGGACACTCTGATGTGAAGGGGGTTGCGGATGGGGACACTCTGATGTGAAGGGGGTGCTGATGGGGACACTCTGATGTGAAGGGGGTGCTGATGGGGACACACTGATGTGAAGGGGGCTGCTGATGGGGACACATTGATGTGAAGGGGGCTGCTGATGGGGACACTCTGGGGACACTCTGATATGAAGGGGGCTGCTGATGATGGGGACACTCTGATGTGAAGGGGGCTGCTGATGATGGGGACACTCTGATGTGAAGGGGGCTGCTGATGGGGACACTCTGGGGACACTCTGATGTGAAGGGGGCTGCTGATGATGGGGACACACTGATGTGAAGGGGTTCCTGATGGGGACACTCTGATGTAAAGGGGGTTGCTGATGGGGACACACTGATGTGAAGGGGGCTGCTGATGGGGACACTCTGATGTGAAGGGGGCTGCTGATGGGGACACTCTGGGGACACTCTGATGTGAAGGGGGCTGCTGATGATGGGGACACACTGATGTGAAGGGGGCTGCTGATGGGGACACTCTGGGGACACTCTGATGTGAAGGGGGCTGCTGATGATGGGGACACACTGATGTAGGGGGATGCTGATGATGGGGACACTCAAAATGAAAGTGGGCCAGTCATGATGAAGTCCAGGGCCAAATGTTTGTCCCAGTCCAGCCCTGCCACAAAGCTATGGACTGTTCTCTGAGTGTCTGAGAGATGGATGTCTGGCTGGGCAGGGTGACGGGTGAACCACTACTTTCAGCAACCCCTACGGTGGCATGGCTACATGAGTTAATGTGTAGTAACTCAAATAAGGGTGACACTGTGATCCATAAAATCTGTGTCTGTAAACCATATAACTATTGTGCGGTGATTGAAGCCTCAGAATGCTTGTGTGAATGCCAGAGGTTATTATTAATAAAGGTCACATTTTATTTGTTGGGTGTGATTGTTCCTGAAGTGTGACCAGAATATAAGCCGATCAACATGTGAGATTTGTGAGCCGAAACTTTTGTTGCCAAAATAGAAGAAAACAAACGCAACCGATAAACTGACATACCGGTTCAAATCCCGAACCGAGCACAAGGCTCTCCTACACCATGGACACCTGACATGGTGATATACAGTATCTGACAAAAGTAAGTACACCCCTCGCTTTTCTATAAATATTTTCTTCTATCTTTTCATGTGACAACACTGAAGAAATGACACTTGTCTCCAATGTAAAGTAGTGAGTGTACAGCTTGTATAACAGTGTAAATTTGCTGTCCCCTCAAAATAACTCAACACACAGCCATTAATGTCTAAACCACTGGCCACTAAGTGAAAATGTCCAAATTGGGCCCAAAGTGTCAATATTTTGTGTGGCCACCATTATTTTCCAGCACTGCCTTAACCCTCTTGGGCATGGAGGTCACCAGAGCTTCACAGGTTGCCACTGGAGTCCTCTTCCCCTCCTCCATGATGACATCACGGAGCTGGTGGATGTTAGAGACCTTGCGCTCCTCCAACTTCCGTTTGAGGATGCCCCACAGATGCTCAATAGGGTTTAGGTCTGGAGACATGCTTGGCCAGTCCATCACCTTTACCCTCAGCTTCTTTACCAAGGCAGTGGTGGTCTTGGAGGTGTGTTTGGGGTCGTTATTATGTTGGAATACTGGGAGGGGATCATGCTCTGCTTCAGTATGTCACAGTACATGTTGGCATTCATGGTTCCCTCAATGATCTGTAGCTCCCCAGTGCCGGCAGCACTCATGTAGCCCCAGACCATGACACTCCCACCACCATGCTGGACTGTATACAAGACCCACTTGTCTTTGTCCTCCTCACCTGGTTGCCCCCACACACGCTTGTCACCATCTGACACCAAATACGTTTATCTTGGTCTCATCAGACCACAGGACATGGTTGGTTCCAGTAATCCATGTCCTTAGTCTGCTTGTCTTCAGCAAACTGTTTGTGAGATTTCTTGTGCATCATCTTTAGAAGAGGCTTCCTTCTGGGATGACAGCCATGCAGACCAATTTAATGCAGTGTGCGGCGTATGGTCTGAGCACTAACAGGCTGCCCCCCCCCCACCCCTACAACCTCTGCAGCAATGCTGGCAGCACTCATACGTCTATTTCCCAAAGACAACCTCTGGATATGATGCTGTTCACGTGCCCTCAACTTCTTTGGTCGACCATGGTGAGGCCTGTTACATAGTTACATAGTTAGTTAGGTTGAAAAAAGACACAAGTCCATCCAGTTCAACCACAAATAAAAAAAAAAAATATATATATACATATATATATGTGACGGACCTAGCCGGGACACGGGCTGTTGGAGGGGACTGAGTGCGAGCCTGTTGCCTTACGATTATGGGCCCTGGCATTTGGGGGAACAGTGCTCTTTGAGCTGCAAGCCTGGGCCCCCTGAGCTGGTGATACTTGGATTCAGGTCCATGCTGGCCCCCCAATACACATAGAATCTGTATGTGTATTTGGCATATTAGCAAGAGACGCTAATGTCATGACTCATGAACTCCAGCCACCTGTGTTATGTAATTGAGTATAGTCTGGCTTGTAGAAGTGTTTCACCTATTGTTGTGTGTGCTAATTAACCCTGCAATTGAATGAAGGAGCCCAGTGTTGATTAAGATAATTAGCTCATGCTAATTAGGTTAGGCTTGAGTCATCTGTCAACTGTATATAAGTGTGACATGTCAAATAAAGATTGATTCCTGATGTACCCTACACTGGTGTTGTCTGGTGATTGGGTAAGCTAAGGGGGTCTTGGATTGTGTGGTACCGGACAGAGGAAGCAGTTACGGCGGACATCTTGGGTACGGGTCCGTCACAATTGGCTGGCAGCGGTGGGATCGTGCTTCCTTGTCGTGAACACATCCAAACCATCACCTGGATCCAAGGCCCGCATAGCAGAGGTACAGATACGTCATCATGGAAGAGGAATTCGGAAGGAGGTTGCGAGAGATGCGGATACAGCACAGAGGACCAGTATCGGTGCAGGTCCTGCTGGGATGGTATGATTCTGTTCGCCTACAACTCTGGAAAGAAGCGCTAGCCTGTGAGCAGCGACACCAGGGAAAAGTTCTCCCCTCCATCCATGTAAGGTACTGGTCGCAGTATGAAGTACGAATGTTGTTATTGGGGGAACAACCGAAGCAGGAGTGGACAGCGGAGTTAAGCAGGCTGATCCGGGCAGAAATGCGTTTGGACGAGAGCTACAGAGCCCTCCGGTGGTATGTAGCCCAAGTGTGCCCGTGGACAGCGGATGACAGGCCCACGGAAGGCTTTGATTATAATGGCCTGGGATTGTTGTACTGGAGGCTGTCCGAGGACCCCGACTTTGGGAGTAATCTGGAGTGGCGTTTGGAGGAAATAATGGAGCACAGAGAGCAAAGATTGAACGTCTCGGAAGTGCTCTGGGCACAGGAAGATTTGGAGTTCCTGGCCGCTCAGGAATGGGAGCTGGAGATCGCCTACATACAGCCGCTAGACACTGCTCAGCAGCAGGGTGGGGCTCCCTTTGCCTGGGACTATGAGGAAATACCAGCAGACAGCTCTGAAATCCTGGCTGAAGAGTCGGCGATGTGGCATAGTAACAGAGTGCTTTGCCCACCTGCCCCCGCAGCTATGGACGCGGAGGTCTTATGGCGGATGCAGGAAGTGCTGACAACAGGGCAGAGCTCTGCTAACCTCTGCCCAGCACCGATGGCATCTTCTAGGTTCCACGGACAGGTGGTGAACCTCTATCCCCAGCCATCAGTTGTAGAGACTGGGGATTTAATAGACTTTTCTGCTGAGGAAAAACAACCTCATGAGCCTCCATCAGAAGAGCTGGTATTAGGGCCAAACTTCACTGAGCTCTGCCCAGCACCAACAGCAGTATCTGTGGAGTTACAAGGAACTTCTCCAGCTGAAGCGCAGGTCACCGGACAGAGGGTCCAAGACCTCTGCCCCACACCGGTGGCAGTTATGGAGGCTCAGGGTGAGAAGGTGGCGATAACTTCCCAGCAGCAGATACAGGGGGAGAAGAGAGAGGAGGTGGTTGTTGTCCCTCCTCAACAGTCGGCCAGGGTGGAGAAAGCGGTCTTTCCTCCCCAGCAAAGATCCGTGCACCTGGGAGACAATACCACAGACATGTCATCCCAGCGGCCAGATGAGGGAATGGAAAAGGAAGCAGCCGGCTCCCCTTTCCAATGGCAGCTACACAATTTGGGAGTGGAGGAAGCCAGCCTCCTGCCCCAACGGTTAACCAGAGCGGAGGATGTGGAGTCCCCAGCAGAAGTGCTGGCAACAGGGCAGAGTGCTACCCACCTCTGTCCAGCACCAGCAACAGCTGCGGAGTTCCAGGGAGCTGGGGCAGTTGGCCTCTCTCCCCAACAGTTAGCTGGAGGAGATGATGTAGGGAAGCTCCTACACCCACCTGAACTGCTGGCAACGGAACAGAGCGCTGCTGGCCTCTGCCCGCAACTAAAACAGGACAGATTCCCTGTAAAGGTGGATGGGAATGCAGTCTCCACCAGTATAACCCAGGGATGCTGGGCGGTCGGCCCAGATCCCCAACAGCAGGATGGAGTGAGCCCAGTCACCCTGTCTTCTCTCCAGCGGCTGAAAAGACTCCAGGGAGAAGGACCAGTCCGGGCCTCTCCCCAGCGGCGGATATGTTCTATGAGAGAGGCAGAAGTTGGCTGGGTGAGTCGTGCTCTGTTTGGAAGAATTTGTTTGGGGTACTGTGTGGGTACAGGCATTAGAGCACTGGAACCACTGACTAACTTCGGAGTCAACCCGTCTGGGGTCTCCTCCTGTGTTAGTCTCCTGCCGAAAGGGGAGAAATGTGACGGACCTAGCCGGGACACGGGCTGTTGGAGGGGACTGAGTGCGAGCCTGTTGCCTTACGATTATGGGCCCTGGCATTTGGGGGAACAGTGCTCTTTGAGCTGCAAGCCTGGGCCCCCTGAGCTGGTGTTACTTGGATTCAGGTCCATGCTGGCCCCCCAATACACATAGAATCTGTATGTGTATTTGGCATATTAGCAAGAGACGCTAATGTCATGACTCATGAACTCCAGCCACCTGTGTTATGTAATTGAGTATAGTCTGGCTTGTAGAAGTGTTTCACCTATTGTTGTGTGTGCTAATTAACCCTGCAATTGAATGAAGGAGCCCAGTGTTGATTAAGATAATTAGCTCATGCTAATTAGGTTAGGCTTGAGTCATCTGTCAACTGTATATAAGTGTGACATGTCAAATAAAGATTGATTCCTGATGTACCCTACACTGGTGTTGTCTGGTGACTGGGTAAGCTAAGGGGGTCTTGGATTGTGTGGTACCGGACAGAGGAAGCAGTTACGGCGGACATCTTGGGTACGAGGTCCGTCACAATATACCATACAATCCCATATACCCCATTCTATACCCACAGTTGATCCAGAGGAAGGCAAAAAAAAAAACCCCAGCAGAGCATTCTCCAATTTGCTAAAGCAGGGGAAAAAAATTCCTTCCTGATCCCCCGAGAGGCAATCGGATTTTCCCTGGATCAACTTTACCTATAAATGTCAGTACCCAGTTATATTCTGTACATTTAGGAAAGTATCCAGGCTTTTCTTAAAGCAATCTACTGAGCTGGCTAGAACCACCTCTGCAGGGAGTCTATTCCACATTTTCACAGCTCTTACTGTGAAGAAACCTTTCCTTATTTGGAGATGAAATCTCTTCTCCTCTAGACGTAAAGAGTGCCCCCTTGTCCTCTTTGTTGACTGTAAAGTGAATAACTCAACACCAAGTTCACTATATGGACCCCTTATATATTTATACATGTTGATCATATCCCCCCTTAATCTCCTCTTATCAAGGGTGAATAAATTCAGTTCCTCTAATCTTTCCTCATAGCTGAGCTCCTCCATGCCTCTTATCAGTTTGGTTGCCCTTCTCTGCACTTTCTCCAGTTCCCCGATATCCTTTTTGAGAACTGGTGCCCAAAACTGAACTGCATATTCCAGATGAGGTCTTACTAATGATTCTGAGTGGAACCTGTCCTGTTATACCGCTGTATGGTCTTGGTGGCCGTGCTGCAGCTCAGTTGCAGGTTATCCAGCTGTTTTATCCAGCTATAGTGCAGCTTAGAAAGATAGAACACCAACATGTGGGAAAAAAAAATTCAAAAACAGAACCACTGAGTTGGAAAAAGGATCACTCTCCTCCTGCAAATGACTTGTAAACTAAATCAGGTGCAGCCAAAAACGTTCTCGATTGCACACAAAGCCATTTGACTTTCACCTGTGATCAGATGTGGTCATTTTGATTAGCTCAGCATGAAAAGAGCTTTCCTGGAGCATTTCAGTCCCTGGTAGTGCAACTGAAGCAAAAGAAAGAAGAAACTATGGGTGGCGCTGTCACCGGGATCTCCGGCATAAAATTATGGGCAGGTACAAGTCCGGAGACCGATACAAAGGCTTTACCAATGCCTAGAAGCACATTGAAGTCTATTACTATGAAGTGAAAGGTATTTGGTACAACACAGACCCTCCCTGGATCAGGAGGCCAGAGGCTACCAAGAGACCTACAGCAACTGTGACAAAGAGTGTTCATTGTGCGCATGTGACACCAATATCACAAATTCTCCACACATATGGGGGAAGGGTGCAAGAGAAAAGCCACCCCTCAAGAAAGGCCACATGGATTTGCCATTGAGCTTTGCCAAAACGCACCTTGAAGATTCTGAGGTCATGTGGAAAAAGGTGTTCTGGTCAGATGAGACTAAAATGTAATGATTTGTCCTCAATACCAAACGATATGTCTGGCGGAAATCCATCCAAATAACACCATTCCTACAGTAAAACATGGAGGAGGTAATATCCTGTTATGGGGGGTGGTAATATTCTGTTATGGGGGTGGTAATATCCTGTTATGGGGGTGGTAATATCCTGTTATGGGGGTGGTAATATCCTGTTATGGGGGTGGTAATATCCTGTTATGGGGGTGGTAGTATCCTGTTATGGGGGTGGTAATATCCTGTTATGGGGTGGTAGTATCCTGTTATGGGGGTGGTAGTATCCTGTTATGGGGGGTGGTAATATCCTGTTATAGGGGTGGTAATATCCTGTTATGGGGGTGGTAGTATCCTGTTATGGGGGTTGGTAATATCCTGTTATGGGGGTGGTAATATCCTGTTATGGGGGGGGGGGGTGGTAATATCCTGTTATGGGGGTGGTAGTATCCTGTTATGGGGGTGGTAATATCCTGTTATGGGGGTGGTAATATCCTGTTATGGGGGGTGGTAATATCCTGTTATGGGGGTGGTAGTATCCTGTTATGGGGGTGGTAGTATCCTGTTATGAGGGGTGATAATATCCTGTTATGGGGTGGTAGTATCCTGTTATGGAGGTGGTAATATCCTGTTATGGGGGGTGGTAATATCCTGTTATAGGGGTGGTAGTATCCTGTTGTGGGGGGGTGGTAATATCCTGTTATGGGGTGGTAATATCCTGTTATGGGGTGGTAGTATCCTGTTATGGGGGGGGGGGGTGGTAATATCCTGTTATGGGGGTGGTAATATCCTGTTATGGGGTGGTAATATCCTGTTATGTGGGGTGGTAATATCCTGTTATGGGGGTGGTAATATCCTGTTATAGGGGTGGTAGTATCCTGTTATGGGGGGTGGTAATATCCTGTTATGGGGGGTGGTAATATCCTGTTATGGGGGTGGTAGTATTCTGTTATGGGGGGTGGTAATATCCTGTTATGGGAGTGGTAGTATTCTGTTATGGGGGATGGTAATATCCTGTTATGGGGGTGGTAGTATTCTGTTATGGGGGTGGTAATATCCTGTTATGGGGGTGGTAGTATTCTGTTATGGGGGTGGTAATATCCTGTTATGGGGTGGTAATATCCTGTTATGGGGGTAGTAGTATCCTGTTATGGGGGTGGTAGTATTCTGTTATGGGGGGTGGTAATATCCTGTTATGGGAGTGGTAGTATTCTGTTATGGGGGGTGGTAATATCCTGTTATGGGGGTGGTAGTATTCTGTTATGGGGGGTGGTAATATCCTGTTATGAGGGTGGTAGTATCATGTTATGGGGGGTGGTAATATCCTGTTATGGGGGTGGTAGTATCATGTTATGGGGGGTGGTAATATCCTGTTATGGGGGTGGTAATATCCTGTTATGGGGGTGGTAGTATCATGTTATGGGGGGTGGTACTATCCTGTTATGGGGGTGGTAATATCCTGTTATGGGGGTGGTAGTATACTGTTATGGGGGGTGGTAATATCCTGTTATGGGAGTGGTAGTATTCTGTTATGGGGGGTGGTAATATCCTGTTATGGGGGTGGTAATATACTGTTATGGGGGTGGTAGTATCATGTTATGGGGGGTGGTAATATCCTGTTATGGGGGTGGTAATATCCTGTTATGGGGGTGGTAGTATCATGTTATGGGGGGTGGTAATATCCTGTTATGGGGGTGGTAGTATTCTGTTATGGGGGGTGGTAATATCCTGTTATGGGGGTGGTAGTATCATGTTATGGGGGGTGGTAATATACTGTTATGGGGGTGGTAGTATCATGTTATGGGGGGTGGTAATATCCTGTTATGGGGGTGGTAATATACTGTTATGGGGGTGGTAGTATCATGTTATGGGGGGTGGTAATATCCTGTTATGGGGGGTGGTAATATCCTGTTATGGGAGTGGTAGTATTCTGTTATGGGGGGTGGCAATATCCTGTTATGGGGGTGGTAATATCCTGTTATGGGGGGTGGCAATATCCTGTTATGGGGGTGGTATTATCCTGTTATGGGGGTGGTAATATCCTGTTATGGGGGTGGTATTATCCTGTTATGGGGGGTGGTAATATCCTGTTATGGGGGTGGTAATATCCTGTTATGGGGGTGATAGTATACTGTTATGGGGGTGGTAGTATCCTGTTATGGGGGGTGGCAATATCCTGTTATGGGGGTGGTAGTATCCTGTTATGGGGGTGGTAGTATCCTGTTATGGGGGTGGTAATATCCTGTTATGGGGGTGGTAGTATCCTGTTATGGGGGTGGTAATATCCTGTTATGGGGGTGGTAATATCCTGTTATGGGGGTGGTAGTATCCTGTTATGGGGGTGGTAATATCCTGTTATGGGGGTGGTAATATCCTGTTATGGGGGTGGTAGTATCCTGTTATGGGGGGTGGTAATACCCTGTTATGGGGGTGTTTCTCTGCAGCGGGGCCTGGAGCACTTGTCAGGATAGAAGGAGAAATGGATGGGGCAAAATACTGTCAAATTCTTGAGGAAAATCTTCTGCCCTCTGCTGGCAGAAAGTTGTCAATGGGAAGGTAAACCACCTTCCAACATGACAATGCGCCAAAGCACACAGCAACCCATTGGAGAAAAAGGTGAATGTCCTTGGCATGGCCTAGTCAGAGCCCAGACTTAAACTCCATTGAAAGTCTGTGGAATGACTTGAAGTCCACAAACGGTCACCATCAAATGTAACTGAACCGGGGCAGTTGTGCAAAGAAGAGCGGGCATATATTGCAAAGTCTAGATGTGCAAGGTTAGTAGAGACAAATCCCAACAAGCTAAAGACTGGAATTACAGCAAAAGGGGGTTCAGCAAAATACTGACACTAGGGGGGTGAGCCTTTCTCCAACTCAGTGATTCTGTTTTTTAATTATTTATTTTTTCTACTGGCATGTTGGTGTTATATCTTTCACTTGGATGTTATAAGTTGCACGGAGTAAATACAGCTGGATAAAACAAAAACAAAAACTGTGTCTGTCTTCATTTCAGGCTGCAAAGCAACAAAATGTGAAGGGGGGGGGGGGGGATTCTTTTCTATTCCCACTGTATATATGTAGCCCCCTTGTCCTAAACACGGGTTACTATGTCAATGTAATCTTTGGATGGGCTGTACTTAGCTCAACTTAGCTGTACTTAGCCCCCCCCCACCCCAAAGCACCTTGTCCCCATGTCAATGGGGATAAGGGCCTCCTCCCAACAACCCTGGGCTGTGGTTGTCGGGGTCTGTGGGGGGCTTATCAGAATTTGGAAACCCCCTTTAACAAGGAGGCCCTCAGAACCCAGCCCCCCCCCCCGTACCATACCAGGCCACATGCCCTCATCCTAGGGAGGGTACTTTGAGGTCACCCAAAGCACCCTGTTGAGAGATAAGCTGTCACTGATAAACGAGGCCCTCAGATGCCATCCCCCCCTCCCTCTGAACCATACCAGGCCACATGCCCTCAACATAGGGAGGGTACTTTAAGGTCCCC
Source organism: Lithobates sylvaticus (assembly GCA_028564925.1). Taxonomy (NCBI): domain Eukaryota; kingdom Metazoa; phylum Chordata; class Amphibia; order Anura; family Ranidae; genus Lithobates; species Lithobates sylvaticus. Next base: position 18,293,692 of record CM053029.1, read on the forward strand.
CCAAATCACCCTGTTGAGAGATAATCTGTCACTGATAAACAAGGCCCTCAGATCCCAGCCCCCCCCCCCCCCCTGAACCATACCAGGCCACATGCCCTCAACATAGGGAGGGTACTTTGAGGTCCCCCCAAAGCACCCTGTTGAGAGATAAGCTGTCACTGATAAACGAGGCCCTCAGATCCCAGCCCCCCCCCCCCGAACCATACCAGGCCACATGCCCTCAACATAGGGAGGGTACTTTGAGGTCCCCCAAGGCACCCTGTTGAGAGATAAGCTGTCACTGATAAACGAGGCCCTCAGATCCCAGCCCCTCCCCCCCCCGAACCATACCAGGCCACATGCCCTCAACATAGGGAGGGTACTTTGAGGTCCCCCCAAATCACCCTGTTGAGAGATAAGCTGTCACTGATAAACGAGGCCCTCAGATCCCAGCCCCCCCCCCCCCCGAACCATACCAGGCCACATGCCCTCATCCTAGGGAGGGTACTTTGAGGTCCCCCCAAATCACCCTGTTGAGAGATAAGCTGTCACTGATAAACACAGAAGCCAGACTTCTGTGTTTACAAGTGATAGTGATGAGAAGGGAGCAGAAGGCCCGAGCCAGAGGTGGTGGTTCCACCAAGTTCAGGCTGAAAATAAAGCCCTGGTGGTACCATGAAAGTCCACATTGCCTCAACTCCATTTTTTCCTATCCATAGATCCTCTAAGATGACCTTGGAAGTTCCCTCTTATAGACGATGTCGCTGGAGTAGCAGTTTCTTTTTTTTACAGAAACGAAACTTCGAATATTCTGTTTCCTGGAATGCGAGTCACATGACGACATCATCAACAACCTGCCAAAAGAAGAGAGCTCGGAAGGGAGTGCCACCCCTCCGGCCAGGAGGAAAAAGGTCTTCTAAAAATATATGTACGGGTGTGCGGCATACCGATCAACGTCACCACCGACCAGTGATGTAAGTAACTGAGTTAAAATAAACGCAGTTACCTAACGCTGTTACTTTAGAGGGTAACGAGTAATCTAACTGATTACTTTTCCCCTCATGGTAACTCAGTTCCCATTACTTTGGCTTAGTTACCCCAATTACACCTACCGCCACTAGATGGCAGTAGTGTAATTCTGGTGTCCTGCCGAAAAAGTTCCCCCGCCGGATAAGGACCCCCTGTACTGCGCAGGCGCAGGGCTTGCGCAGTACGAAGGACTACGGAGCTTCCGAAAATTGCCGAACCTAAACAGCTCTGAGTGAACTCTACACCGCGCAGGCGCAGTTAACATGTAATTGTACGAGGCGATGCCACACGCTCCTGATGCTCGTGCTACTCTGCAAGGGGCGTCTATCGTGTAAGTAAGGGGCGGGTCTAGTATTACTGTAACCAAGGGGCGCATTTATTATTATTGTTATATATCGAGCTCTGCCCATTAATTTAACATTCGCCCTCTTCTGTAGCCATCCGCCCCTTACACGATATAATAATAATAGACCCGCCCCTTACACGATATAATAATAATAGACCCGCCCCTTACACGATATAATAATAATAGACCCGCCCCTTACACTATATAATAATAATAGACCCGCCCCTTACACAATATAATAATAATAGACCCGCCCCTTACACGATATAATAATAACAGACCCGCCCCTTACACGATATAATAATAACAGACCCGCCCCTTACACGATATAATAATAATAATAGACCCGCCCTTGCTTACACGCTATAACAGATCTGCCCCTTGGTTAGAGTAATAATAGAGCAGCCCCTTGGTTACACGATATATAACAATAATAATAAATGCGCCCCTTGGTTACAGTAATACTAGACCCGCCCCTTAGTTACACGTATAGAAAATTTTTAAAAAAAGTCACAGTTACTTTGCTGCGTAACTAATTACTTTTCCAATGTAGTAACTGAGTTACTAACGCAATTACTTTTTGGGAGAAGTAATTTGTAACTTAACTAATTACTTTTTTAAAGTAAGATGACCAACACTGCCACCGACCGCCAACACCTTCACTCCTGATTTTATAATGACAGCGTGTGCCCGCTGGGCAAAGACACCGAATACACATATCAGACAATAAGGTGTGGCCTGCAATTATGGGAGGAGCCCGGAGGGTATACATACCAGACCTCTCCACGCGGCTGGTGTCGGTTCTAGCGCGCCGTATTCCACGTCACCAGGCCGACAAACAACTCAGTACACGTTCCTGAGTTGTCCTACGTTCCTCGTTTCCAGATTACTGATTCGATTCCCGATCGCACCCCCAGTTCGTTCCGCTTCAGCGTCGCAGGTAGGATTTATGCTTTTTCGTCGTTACATCGAAACCCCTGTTTTTCCCACTGAGTCATTTCGACCACCATGCCTTTTTCCGTTTGTTGCCTACCACACAATTCACCCCACTATCTCTGGTCGTTACGCACCGCTACCCAGTGCAAGCACCCCCTCACTCACACATACACCGCAGCCCCCCCCCCCCCCCCCCCCCAAACCCACCAGAGCATCTGTCACTGTCCCCCCCCCCCACACACTTCTTGTAGTCACCGCAAGCCCGTGTAAATGGGCCCCCACACCTTGCAAACCTCAGCAAGACACTCCACTCCTTGCCTTTCACGGCAACCCAGCCAATGTGAGGCACAGCCGCCCCCCGCACACCTTGCTTCACCGCAGGTTTGGGCCCGGCTCCCACATCCACCCTCCCCTACACCTCTGCAATCGTTGCAGCTCGACCTCCATTGGCCTCGCAGCCACAACTTCCCCAGTAGCAAACTCAGCTACTCACGCCTTTCTCTATCCCTTTTCACCTTTTCCGTAGGTCAGTAAGTCGTCCCTGGTCTCCTATACAACAGGATCGGACCACCCCTTTCTTTTTCCAGGTAATTTTTGAGGGCTTGCATCTCTTCACCAGGGGGTCAACTACGGCCCCAAATCAGCTCTTGCAACCCATCTCTCACAAATAATTTCATGTCACCCCACCATAGGCACCAGGTCTCCCAGGTTTTGACCCCAACAGAGACTCTATCACTAGGGCAGCAAGCAGGTGCGTAGGTTGTTGTTGTTTCAGTTTTCCATTCTCTTCACACACCTTTTCACTACATATCCCTGTCACACATACTTATTTGGCTCAGCACCCAGGCGTTAGTAACTGTCACATACTTCTATGCATGTCACTCTGTTTTCGAAGCTCAAGTCTTCACTACGCAGACAAGGTCACCTAGTCTCATGACTTGCTGGCAGTGCAAGTATTAGCTGACCGAACCCACGTCAAACTACTACAGACCGAAACATCCCTACTTAGCAACCAACCAGCAGCCACTCTCCCCAGTACCGCCCTGGTGGGGCTCTGGTTGAACTAGTCCGTGCCGAGCACAGACGGACACCCGAGCATCGGTTACCTGGTCAGTCACCTCCTGGCTTACCTCGGTTGTCACGCATTCTCTGAGTTCCACAGGCCAAAGAAACAAACTCACCCAGCGCTCACGCGCATCCCCGATTGTTACCATACCGTCGAACGGTATCCTGCTTCGTTCACACATCTCCCCTCCCCATCCAAGCAGAACACCATAGTTTTGATTAAAAATCTCCAGGCGTTAGTAACTGTCACATACTTCTATGCATGTCACTCTATTTTCGAAGCACAAGCCTTCACTACGCAGACAAGGTCACCTAATCTCATGACTTGCTGGCAGTGCAAGTATTAGCTGACCGAACCTACGTCAAATTGCTACAGATCGAAACATTCCTACTTAGCAAACCAGTCAGCAGCCACTCCCCCCAGTGCCGCCCTGGGGGGGCTCTGGTTAACCAGTCCGTGCCGAGCACAGACGGACACCCGAGCATCGGTTACCTGGTCAGTCACCTCCTGGCTTACCTCGGTTGTCACGCATTCTCTGAGTTCCACAGGCCAAAGAAACAAACTCACCCAGCGCTCACGCGCATCCCCGATTCTTACCATACCGTCGAACGGTATCCTGCTTCGTTCACACATCTCCCCTTCCCGTCCACGCAGAACACCATAGTTTTGATTAAAATCTCCAGGCGTTAGTAACTGTCACATACTTCTATGCATGTCACTCTATTTTTCGAAGCACAAGCCTTCACTACGCAGACAAGGTCACCTAATCTCATGACTTGCTGGCAGTGCAAGTATTAGCTGACCGAACCCACGTCAAATTACTACAGATCGAAACATTCCTACTTAGCAAACCAATCAGTAGCCACTCCCCCCAGTGCCGCCCTGGGGGGGCTCTGGTTAACCAGTCCGTGCCGAGCACAGACGGACACCCGAGCATCAGCCACCCGGCCAGTCACCTCCTGGCTCACCTCGGGTGTCACGCATCCTCCGAGTTTACATATAGGCCCATGGAACATCCCACTCAGCGCACGCGCGCAACCCGTTTGTCCCCATACCTGTCACACAGGTATCCCGCCCTGCCCCCCCCCCCTCTTCATATTTCCGCAATCTACAAACACAGATATATCCTCTCCTGCCCTTCAAAACTCAAAACTCAAAAAAAAAAAAAAAAAAAAGTAAACGAGAGAAACATGCATCCCCCCCTCCCTCCCCCCCCTCTTTTATTCTAGCAGACGCCATGTCTCTGGCCGGCAGCGACGATCTCACCCCCGCCCCATCACCTCCCGAAGCGGGCCCGGCAGACAACTTCTCACAAGCCTTCAGAGTTTGGACCATCCCCAGACTCTCAGCCGAGCTGAGGCGCAGGAACATCCCCTTCCCCATCACGGCCAGGAAAGCTGAACTGTTCAGACTACTGTTCCCAAGCCCATCCCCACCAAACCCACCAGACACTCAGGCATCACTACAATCAATTGCCTCGGCAGTGTCCCAGCTACACACGCTGGTCTCCTCCCTATCAACTACCATCTCTGACGTCCAGGCCAGAGTGGGGACCTTGGAGCTCCAGCAAGTTACCCCCACTCCACCAGCTGTCGCCCCCGCCACCCCCGCATCATGCATTACAGGTACGCCCATGGCGGTTTTTCTGTTTTCCCCCTTCTCCCCAGATAGTCACTGACGCCGCTGCCCCCACGGGCTTCGCAGCTATTTTTGGCCCCCACTGGTTTGCCGGTCCATGGCCGACAGAGATCTTGGCAATCCCCGGTTTCAGCCAATCCTCCTCCTTATTTGAACTATACCCAATAGTGGCAGCAGCGCGAACCTGGGGAAGCAGTTGGGCAGGCCAGACGGTGGTTTCACCACCGACAATCAGGCCACAGCCGACATCACAAACAAAGACCGTCCCAGGTCCTTGACCATTTTTGGCCTTCCTGCGCAGGCTAGTTCAACTGTCCCTGCTACACCAATTCAAAGTCCTCTGCGTCCACATCCCGGGCAAGTGTAACACCTCAGCCGACGCTCTGTCCCGATTTAATTTCCCGTTGTTCTTTTCACAGGAACCCGGAGCCGATCCGACCATGTCCGCTATCCCTCACTGGTCTCAACTAACCCTAGTCTGAGTCACCACCTTCACGGCGCCACCAGTCTCATAAACTTCTCATTGTCACACAACACGCTGAAAGCCTACCAAGCTGCTTGGAGGACGTACCTACGGTTTCTGGACACAAGCCACGGGGGGTCACCAGGGGACCTCCACCATATCCTAGCCTTCATTTCTCACTGCTACACTCGGCTGGCGTTATCACACAATACCATCAAACTTTATCTAGCCGGTATCCAGCATTTCATTTCCTTACAAGACCCTTCTAAACCATCTTTGTTCACCTCCCACGCAGTCAAGGCAATCCTGCGCGGCATCCTCAAAAAACAGCCGCAGGTCAATACCAAACGCCTCCCAGTAACCGGTGCCATTTTCCGGGAGTTATCGATCATGCTTTCGCATTCCCCATTTGGTCTTTTTCCCAGCCTGGTCATCCAGGCAGCCATGTACCTGGCCTTCTACGGCTTCTTACGGCCCAGCGAGTTTTTAGTTACCGGCCCTAGCTGCAAGACGCTACGCAGGCGGCATCTCGTACGCCATCAGACCTTTTTCATCCTGCACCTCGAGGCATCCAAAACGCAGCAGACTGGCCCAGGCACCGACATCAAACTGTTCGAAACTCTCAATGTCTGGTGCCCCGTGGCAGTTCTAGACCAGCTACTAGCACACCTACCTGATCTCTCACCTGACAGCCCGTTGTTACCATTTCCGGTCAGACCCCTTAGCAGCAATCAATTCGTCACGCACGTCAGGATCCTCCTCCGCAACTTAGGTCTTGACCCAGCGAAATTCTCAGGTCACTCCTTTCGCATCGGAGCAGCCTCCGCGGCCTCCCGCAATGGAGTCCCCGATCACGTGATCAGGATGATGGGACGGTGGAAGTCCACCTGTTTTGCCCGTTACATTCCCGATCCCCAGACCGAAATGTCCCGGGCCTTCAGTAACCTTGCCTTGTAGCATTTGCCTTTACCAAACAAATAAATCATTACCTCCCTAAAAACAAGCCTTTGCGCCCTTTTCTTAACTACTCTCCTAGCAGAAAGGGCCTCACGGCCCAGCTCACCAGGGCTTACCTTACGGTAGACCAGGGCACACTTCAGGTCTAGTTTGTTGTCTGTCTTGTGGCGTGTTTATGTTTGCTCCTTCACATCGTTATGGACCGAGGGCTCCGACCATAAATAGGAAGGCCAGCATGGTGGCCTGCAATTATGGGAGGAGCCCGGAGGGTATACATACCAGACCTCTCCACGCGGCTGGTGTCGGTTCTAGCGCGCCGTACCCGCCCACCCATTCCCCTTCTCAGAACACTCTGACATGTTTCTCTACAGAAACAGCCATTACTTCTCAGGTAAGCGCCCTTTTCTTAACTACTCTCCTAGCAGAAAGGGCCTCACGGCCCAGCTCACCAGGGCTTACCTTACGGTAGACCAGGGCACACTTCAGGTCTAGTTTGTTGTCTGTCTTGTGGCGTGTTTATGTTTGCTCCTTCACATCGTTATGGACCGAGGGCTCCGACCATAAATATGTGAAAAGTGTGGGGGGGGGGAGCATTTGTACGGCGCCCCCCTTTACTCCGATACCCCCAACTAAAATTTAGTGGAAGCAATTGCCTTCAGAAGTCACCTAATTAGTAAATAGAGTCCACCTGTGTATCATTTAATCTCAGTATAAATACAGCTGTTCTGTGAAGCCCTCAGAGGTGTGTTAGAGAACCCTTAGTGAACAAACGTCATCGTGAAGGCCAAGGAACACACCAGACAGGTCAGGGGATAAAGTTGTGGAGAAGGGGTTAGGTTCTAAAAAACAAAGGAGTGCGCACGGGGTGTGCCGGGTGTGCCTGGGCACAACCTAATGGAGATCTGCTGTAAAATGCTGCAAGAGACTGTATAGGGAGCTGCCTGTGAAACAGTTTCCCATTGAGCAGTCAGGGAGGCATGTAAGAGCCGCTCAGTGCGTGAAACTGTCATGTAATGTCACTGCTTGCAGAGAAGAGCTGTCAAAACTCGGCGATGATGTCGGAGGTGGGCGGGACCGAACAGCTAGCCTATCAAACACCAGCCAATGGGATGGGGGGGGCTGGGCGGGCCGCTCTGTCTATGTGGCTCTGCCCCCTTTCTATCAGCTATCAAACACCAGCCAATGATTGGGCTGCTTAATAAAGGAGGCGGAGCCACATACACTGAGTGGCCCGCCCAGCCACTATCCCGTTGGCTGGTGTTTGATAGCTGATAGAAAGGAGGCAGAGCCACATACACGGAGTGGCCCGCCCAGCCACTATCCCCCTCTCCTAGATCAGTGCCAATCGGTGCCGCCTATCAATGCCCATCAGTGCCACCTGCCAGTGCCAATCAGTGCCCATCATTGCCACCTGTCAGTGCCAATTAGTGCCCACCAGTGCCACCCGTCAGTGCCAATCAGTGCCACCTGTCAGTGCCAACCTATGCCACTAATCACTGACAATCAGTGCCACCAAGATCCTGGAAGGAGAGGCACATGAGAGAGTGGAGAGAGGACAGTGGGAGAGAAAACTTCTAAGAGTCTCCATGGAGGACTACTGGTTGCAAGTCGGGAGAGCTGGTGAGTGAGCACAGGCGGGAGGGCCGGTGAGTGAGCACAGGCGGGAGGGCCGGTGAGTGAGCACAGGCGGGAGGGCTGGTGAGTGAGCACAGTCGGGAGGGCTGGTGAGTGAGCACAGGCGGGAGGGCTGGTGAGTGAGCACAGTCGGGAGGGCTGGTGAGTGAGCACAGGCGGGAGGGCTGGTGAGTGAGCACAGTCAGGAGGGCCGGTGAGTGAGCACAGTCGGGAGGGCTGGTGAGTGAGCACAGTCGGGAGGGCTGGTGAGTGAGCACAGTCGGGAGGGCTGATGAGTGAGCACAGTCGGGAGGGCCGGTGAGTGAGCACAGGCGGGAGGGCTGATGAGTGAGCACAGTCGGGAGGGCCGTTGAGTGAGCACAGTCGGGAGGGCCGGTGAGTGAGCACAGTCGGGAGGACCGGTGAGTGAGCACAGTCGGGAGGACCGGTGAGTGAGCACAGTCGGGAGGACCGGTGAGTGAGCACAGTCGGGAGGACCGGTGAGTGAGCACAGTCGGGAGGGCCGGTGAGTGAGCACAGTCGGGAGGGCCGGTGAGTGAGCACAGGCGGGAGGGCTGATGAGTGAGCACAGTCGGGAGGGCCGTTGAGTGAGCACAGTCGGGAGGGCCGGTGAGTGAGCACAGTCGGGAGGGCTGATGAGTGAGCACAGGCGGGAGGGCCGGTGAGTGAGCACAGTCGGGAGGGCTGATGAGTGAGCACAGGCGGGAGGGCTGGTGAGTGAGCACAGTGGGGAGGGCCGGTGAGTGAGCACAGTCGGGAGGGCTGATGAGTGAGCACAGTCGGGAGGGCCGGTGAGTGAGCACAGTCGGGAGGGCTGATGAGTGAGCACAGGCGGGAGGGCTGGTGAGTGAGCACAGTGGGGAGGGCCGGTGAGTGAGCACAGTCGGGAGGACCGGTGAGTGAGCACAGGCGGGAGGGCTGGTGAGTGAGCACAGTGGGGAGGGCCGGTGAGTGAGCACAGTCGGGAGGGCCGGTGAGTGAGCACAGTCGGGAGGACCGGTGAGTGAGCACAGTCGGGAGGACCGGTGAGTGAGCACAGTCGGGAGGACCGGTGAGTGAGCACAGTCAGGAGGGCCGGTGAGTGAGCACAGTCGGGAGGGCCGGTGAGTGAGCACAGTCAGGAGGGCCGGTGAGTGAGCACAGTCGGGAGGACCGGTGAGTGAGCACAGTCGGGAGGACCGGTGAGTGAGCACAGTCGGGAGGACCGGTGAGTGAGCACAGTCGGGAGGACCGGTGAGTGAGCACAGTCGGGAGGACCGGTGAGTGAGCACAGTCGGGAGGACCGGTGAGTGAGCACAGTCGGGAGGACCGGTGAGTGAGCACAGTCAGGAGGGCCGGTGAGTGAGCACAGTCGGGAGGACCGGTGAGTGAGCACAGTCGGGAGGACCGGTGAGTGAGCACAGTCGGGAGGACCGGTGAGTGAGCACAGTCGGGAGGACCGGTGAGTGAGCACAGGCGGGAGGGCTGGTGAGTGAGCACAGTGGGGAGGGCCGGTGAGTGAGCACAGTCGGGAGGGCCGGTGAGTGAGCACAGTCGGGAGGACCGGTGAGTGAGCACAGGCGGGAGGGCCGGTGAGTGAGCACAGCCGGGAGGACCAGTGAGTGAGCACAGGCGGGAGGACCAGTGAGTGAGCACAGGCGGGAGGGCTGATGAGTGAGCACAGTCAGGTAGCAGTTCCTTTTTTTACAGAAACGAAACTTAGAATATTCTGTTTCCTGGAATGCGAGTCACATGACGACATCTTCAATAACCTGCCAAAAGACGAGAGCTCAGAAGGGAGTGCCACCCCTCCGGCCAGGAGGAAAAAGGTCTTCTAAAAATATATGTACGGGTCAACGTCATCACCGACCGCCAACACCTTCACTCCTGATTTTATAATGATAGCGTGTGCCCGCTGGGCAAAGGAACCGAATACACATATCAGACAATAAGGTGTGAAGAGACAAAGGGAAGGGAAAACACAGACTTCATCATGTCTGCCACAAGGCTGTATATACAGTGCCGTGAAAAAGTATTCATACCCCTTGAACTTGTCCACATTTTGTCATGTTACAACCAAAAAAAAACGTAAATGTATTTTATTGGGATTTTTATGTGATAGACCAACACAAAGTGACACATAATTGTGAAGTGGAAGTAAAATGATAAATAGTTTTCAATATTTTTTACAAATAAATATGTGAAAAGCGTGGGGGGGGGGGGGGCATTTGTACGGCACCCCCCTTTACTCTGATACCCCCAACTAACATCTAGTGGAAGCAATTGCCTTCAGAAGTCACCTAATTAATAAACACAGTCCACCTGTGTGTAATTTAATCTCAGTATAAATACAGCTGTTCTGTGAAGCCCTCAGAGGTGTGTTAGAGAACCTTAGTGAACAAACGTCATCGTGAAGGCCAAGGAACACACCAGACAGGTCAGGGGATAAAGTTGTGGAGAAGGGGTTAAGTTCTAAAAAACAAAGGAGTGCGCACGGGGTGTGCCGGGTGTGCCTGGGCACAACCTAATGGAGATCTGCTGTAAAATGCTGCAAGAGACTGTATAGGGAGCTGCCTGTGAAACAGTTTCCCATTGAGCAGTCAGGGAGGCATGTAAGAGCCGCTCAGCGCGTGAAACTGTCATGTAATGTCACTGCTTGCAGAGAAGAGCTGTCAAAACTCGGCGATGATGTCAGAGGTGGGCGGGACCGAACAGCTAGCCTATCAAACACCAGCCAATTGGATGGGGGGGCTGGGCGGGCCGCTCTGTGTATGTGGCTCTGCCCCTTTCTATCAGCTATCAAACACCAGCCAATGATTGGGCTGCTTAATAAAGGAGGCGGAGCCACATACACTGAGTGGCCCGCCCAGCCCCTATCCCATTGGCTGGTGTTTGATAGCTGATAGAAAGGAGGCGGAGCTACATATATGAAGTGGCCCGCCCAGCCACTATCCCGTTGGCTGGTGTTTGATAGCTGATATAAAGGAGGCGGAGCCACATACACGGAGTGGCCCGCCCAGCCCCTATCCCGTTGGCTGGTGTTTGATAGCTGATAGAAAGGGGGCAGAGCCACATACATGGAGTGGCCCGCCCAGCCACTATCCCGTTGGCTGGTGTTTGATAGCTGATAGAAAGGAGGCGGAGTCACATACATGGAGTGGCCCGCCCAGCCACTATCCCGTTGGCTGATGTTTGATAGCTGATAGAAAGGAGGCAGAGCCACATACACGGAGCTGCCCTCCCAGCCCCTATTCCATTGGCTGGTGTTTGATAGCTGATAGAAAGGGGGCAGAGCCACATACACGGAGTGGCCCGCCCAGCCCCTATTCCATTGGCTGGTGTTTGATAGCTGATAGAAAGGGGGCAGAGCCACATACACGGAGTGGCCCGCCCAGCCCCTATTCCATTGGCTGGTGTTTGATAGCTGATAGAAAGGGGGCAGAGCCACATACACGGAGCTGCCCACCCAGCCCCTATTCCCTTGACTTGTGTTTGATAGGCTAGCTGTTCGGTTCCGCCCACTGCCGACATTGGCGCCAAGTTTTGACAGCTAGTCTCTGCAAGCAGTGACATTACATGACAGTTTCACACACTGAGCAGCTTACATGCCTCGCTGACTGCTCAATGGAAATCTCCCCCTCTCCTAGATCAGTGCCAATCGGTGCCGCCTATCAATGCCCATCAGTGCCACCTGTCAGTGCCAATCTGTGCCACGTGCCAGTGCCAATCTGTGCCCATCATTGCCACCTGTCAGTGCCAATTAGTGCCCACCAGTGCCACCTGTCAGTGCCCATCAGTGCCACCTGTCAGTGCCCATCAGTGCCATCTGTCAGTGCCAACCTATGCCACCTATCACTGACAATCAGTGCCACCAAGATCCTGGAAGGAGAGGCACATGAGAGAGCGGAGAGAGGACAGTGGGAGGGAACACTTGTAAGAGTTTCCATGGAGGACAACTGGTCGCAAGCCGGGAGAGCTGGCGAGTGAGCACAGTCGGGAGGACTGGCACCACTGAGAGACCTGGGAGATTGCAGTTTGAGAGATGGGTGCAGAACCAGTGTAGAGAGGTCTGTGGAAAAGGGCATTGGAAAGGGGTCTCTGCAGCCAGGCTGGCTGGCAGGGCACGAAGAGAGCTATCTGGAAGTGGTAGCTGAGCAGAGGACAGCTTGCACCCAAACTATTCTACACCACCGGGGGGCCGACGTCCCTGCCCGCAAAAGGCAGTTCATTGAGGCCTGGCTGATACAGTGTCAGGCCTACCCATGCGGTGCTAGCTGGTCTGGAGGAGTGACAGGCTGCAGCAAGGAAAGTGCTGGAGGAGGAAACAGAGAGCAGCAAGTGTTTGTGCTGGAGAGCGAGAAGAGTGAAACGTATATACAGGAGTGTATAAAGGAGTCCTAAGCAAATTTGCACAAAATTTTTCCCGGCCATTCCATAATTCCCAAATCCCTATTCAAGTTTAATCCCCTTTAAATAAACAAAACAAAAAAGAAAAACAATGGATTGGTTTTCTGTCTCCGAGTGACTGGGATGGATGTCTGGCTGGGCAGGGTGGCGGGTGAACCACCACACACAGCAACCCCTAAGGGGGCATGGCTACATGTATGTTTTCTGGGAGTGTCTGGTGCAGGTGTCACATCTGGTGCGCAGCGTGGAGCAGCAGGAAGGTCAACAGGGTCCAGACCGGAGCGGAGCAACTAGCAGACAGCACACATGCTGTGCAACATGGGAACGCTATATCAGAAGGTGATTGGGAACCGGAGTGATAAGACTGTGTGGCAGAGGATCAGCAGAGCTGGGGGACCGGAGCAGGAGAAACTAGAAGATGTCACACATCGTGAACAGCATGGGAGCAATGTAATGGGGGATGAGTGATGACCATAGAGAGAGGAGGATCAGAAAACCAGAGGATCAGTGGAGCTGGGGGACTGGAGCAGGAGATACTCGCAGATGCCTCATATCGTGAGCAGAATGGGAACAATGTAATGGGGATGAGTGATGACCATAGAGAGAGGAGGATCAGAAGACCAGAGGATCAGCAGAGCTAGAAGACCGGAGCAGGAGAAACTAGCAGATGTCTCACATCGTGAGCAGCATAGGAGCAATAAAATGGGGGATGAGTGATGACCATAGAGAGAGGAGGATAAGAAGACCAGAGGATCAGCAGAGCCGGGGGACCGGAGCAGGAGAAACTAGAAGATGTCACACATCGTGAGCAGCATGGGAACAATGTAATGGGGGATGAGTGATGGCCATAGAGAGAGGAGGATCAGAAAAACAGAGGATCAGCAGAGCTGGGGGACCAGAGCAGGTGAAAATAGCAGATGTCACACATCGTGAGCAGAATAGGAGAAATGTAATGGGGGATGAGTGATGACCATAGAAAAAGGAGGATCAGAAAACCAGAGGATCAGTGGAGCTGGGGGACTGGAGCAGGAGAAACTTGCAGATGCCTCATATCGTGACCAGAATGGGAACAATGTAATGGGGATGAGTGATGACCATAGAGAAAGGAGGATCAGAAGACCAGAGGATCAGCAGAGCTGGGGGACTAGAGCAGGAGAAAATAGCAGATGTCACACATCGTGAGCAGAATAGGAGAAATGTAAATGGGGGATGAGTGATGACCATAGAAAAAGGAGGATCAGAAAACCAGAGGATCAGTGGAGCTGGGGGACTGGAGCAGGAGAAACTCGCAGATGCCTCATATCGTGACCAGAATGGGAACAATGTAATGGGGATGAGTGATGACCATAGAGAAAGGAGGATCAGAAGACCAGAGGATCAGCAGAGCTGGGGGACCAGAGCAGGAGAAAATAGCAGATGTCACACATCGTGAGCAGAATAGGAGAAATGTAATGGGGGATGAGTGATGACCATAGAAAAAGGAGGATCAGAAAACCAGAGGATCAGTGGAGCTGGGGGACTGGAGCAGGAGAAAATAGCAGATGTCACACATCGTGAGCAGAATGGGAGCAATGTAATGGGGGATGAGGGATGACCATAGAGAGAGAAGGATCAGAAGACCAGAGGATCAGCAGAGCTGGGGGACTGGAAACAGGAGAAACTAGCAGATGTCTCACATTGTGAGCAGAATAGGAGAAATGTAATGGGGGATGAGTGATGACCATAGAGAGAGGAGGATAAGAAGACCAGAGGATCAGCAGAGCTGGGGGTTGCTACTGAGTGGGGGATCAGCAGAGCTGGGGGTTACAACTGAGCTGGGGTTTGTCTGGGCCCCTTTAAAACAAATAGAAAATGATTGCATAGTAGTATAGCACAAAATAACATTATGGTTGAGATACAACATACGCTGGATTATCTGCAGGGGTTTCAGGGGTTACACTGGGGTCTATGTATAAAAAATGTTGCTGAATGAATGTGGCACACAGGCACACAGCTCCAATGAAAATTGCTGTATTATGCGTTATGTAATTATTTTGTATGACTGAAAGCGCCACCTAATGGCCAAAATTATAATTTGTTTTCCACGATTGAAGTATTTAAAAACAAAAATACTGCATTATGGCCACCAAATGGTCATACAAGATAATGGTATATCACAGATTGCAGCATGTTTTGTTGAATTGATTTACTATACATGAGCTCCATTCACACAGGCATACGTAAGTGTACACCCATGTGAAGGGTCGATTATAAACGCATGGGGATGCACAGGTATTCCATGCATCCGCCTGCGGGCAGTCCCATTCATGTCAATTGGTATGCAGCAGCTGCTCCCAAATTGACAGCCGTGTGGGTGTGTGCGGGTGTACGCAGGATTGTCTCAATGCATGGGCACCCCTCCTGTACTGTCAAACCTTTTGATCCCAGTATTGTGCCCACCCCGACCCCCTCTGTAATTTACCCTTCTGATACCAGTATTGTGCCCTCCTGACCCCTCCTGTACTGTGCCCTTCTGATCCCAGTTTTGTGCCATCCTGACCTCCCCTACTGATCCCAGTATTGTGCCCACCCTGACCCCCTCTGTAATTTACCCTTCTGATACCAGTATTGTGCCCTCCTGACCCCTCCTGTACTGTGTCCTTCTGATCCCAGTATTGTGCCCTCCTGTCCCCCTCCCGTACTGTGCCCTTCTGATCCCAGTATTGTGCCCACCCTCACCCCCTCTGTAATTTATCCTTATGATCCCAGTATTGTGCCCTCCTGACCCCTCCTGTACTGTGCCCTTCTGATCCCAGTATTGTGCCATCCTGACCTCCCCTACTGATCCCAGTATTGTGCCCACCCTCACCCCCTCTGTAATTTATCCTTCTGATACCAGTATTGTGCCCTCCTGACCCCTCCTGTACTGTGCCCTTCTGATCCCAGTATTGTGCCATCCTGACCTCCCCTTCTGATCCCAGTATTGTGCCCTCCTGTCCCCCTCCCGTACTGTGCCCTTCTGATCCCAGTATTGTGCCCACCCTGACCCCCTCTGTAATTTATCCTTCTGATCCCAGTATTGTGCCCTCCTGACCCCTCATGTACTGTGCCCTTCTGATCCCAGTATTGTGCCATCCTGACCTCCCCTACTGATCCCAGTATTGTGCCCACCCTGACCCCCTCTGTAATTTACCCTTCTGATACCAGTATTGTGCCCTCCTGACCCCTCCTGCCTGTGCCCTTCTGATCCCAGTATTGTGCCATCCTGACCTCCCCTTCTGATCCCAGTATTGTGCCCTCCTGACCCCCTCCCGTACTGTGCCCTTCTGATCCCAGTATTGTGCCCACCCTGACCACCCCAATGAACTGTGCCCTTCTGATCCCAGTATTTTCCCCTCCCGACCCCCCCCCCCCCCTGTACTGTGCCCTTCTGATCCCAGCATTTTCCCCCCTCCCAGACCCCCCCTCCCCCTGTACTGTGCCCTCCTGATCCCAGTATTGTGCCCTCCCGACTCCTCCTGTACTGTGCCCTTCTGATCCCAGTATTGTGCCCACCCTGACCACCCCAATGAACTGTGCCCTTCTGATCCCAGTATTTTGCCCTCCCGATCCCCCCCCCCCCCCCCCCCCTCTGTACTGTGCCCTTCTGATCCCAGTATTGTGCCCTCCCGACTCCTCCTGTACTGTGCCCCTCTGATGCCAGTAGCGTGCCCTCCCGACCCCTCCCGTACTGTGCCCTTCTGATCCCAGTATTGTGCCCACCCTGACCCCCCAGTACTGTGCCCTTCTGATCCCAGTATTTCCCCCCCCCGACCCCCCCGTACTGTGCCCTTCTAATCCCAGTATTGTGCCCTCCCAACTCCTCCTGTACTGTGCCCCTCTGATCCCAGTAGCGTGCCCTCCCGACCCCTCCCTTACTGTGCCCTTCTGATCCCAGTATTGTGCCCACCCTGACCACCCCAATGTACTGTGCCCTTCTGATCCTAGTATTTTCCCCTCCCGACCCCCCCCGTACTGTGCCCTTCTGATCCCAGTATTGTGCCCTCCTGACTCCTCCTGTACTGTGCCCTTCTGATCCCAGTATTGTGCCCTCCCGACTCCTCCTGTACTGTGCTCCTCTGATCCCAGCAGTGTGCCCTCCCGACCCCTCCCTTACTGTGCCCTTCTGATCCCAGTATTGTGCCCACCCTGACCACCCCAATGTACTGTGCCCTCCTGATCCCAGTATTTTGCCCTCCCGACCCCCCCCCCCCCCGTACAGTGCCCTTCTGATCCCAGTATTGTGCCCTCCCGACACCTCCTGTACTATGCCCTTCTGATCCCAGTATTGTGCCCTCCCGACTCCTCCTGTACTGTGCCCCTCTGATCCCAGTAGCGTGCCCTCCCGACCCCTCCCTTACTGTGCCCTTCTGATCCCAGTATTGTGCCCACCCTGACCACCCCAATGTACTGTGCCCTTCTCATCCCAGTATTTTCCCCTCCCGCCCCCCCCCCCAGTACTGTGCCCTTCTGATCCCAGTATTGTGCCCTCCCGACTCTTCCTGTACTATGCCCTTCTGATCCCAGTATTGTGCCCTTCCGACTCCTCCTGTACTGTGCCCCTCTGATCCCAGTAGCGTGCCCTCCCAACCCCACCCGTACTGTGCTCTTCTGATCCCAGTATTGTGCCTACCCTGACCACCCCAATGTACTGTGCCCTTCTGATCCCAGTATTGTGCCCTCCCGACTCCTCCTGTACTATGCCCTTCTGATCCCAGTATTGTGCCCTCCCGACTCCTCCTGTACTATGCCCTTCTGATCCCAGTATTGTGCCCTCCCGACCCCCCCCCCTGTACTGTACCCTTCTGATCCCAGTATTGTGCCCACCTGACCCCTACCGTGCTGCACCCTTCTGATCCCAGTATTGTGCCCACCCTGACCACCCCCCTGTACTGTGCCCTTCTGATCCCAGTATTGTGCCCTCCCAACCCCCCCGTACTGTGCTATTCTGATCCCAGTATTGTGCCCTCACGACTCCTTCTGTATTGTGCCCCTCTGATCCCAGTAGCGTGCCCTCCCGACCCCTCCCGTACTGTGCTCTTCTGATCCCAGTATTGTGCCCACCCTGACCACCCCAATGTACTGTGCCGTTCTGATCCCAGTATTTTGCCCTCCTGACCCCCCCCCGTACTGTGCCCTTATGATCCCAGTATTGTGCCCTCCCGACTCCTCCTGTACTATGCCCTTCTGATCCCAGTATTGTGCCATCCCGACTCCTCCTGTACTATGCCCTTCTGATCCTAGTATTGTGCCCTCCCGACTCCTCCTGTACTGTGCCCTTCTGATCCCAGTATTGTGCCCTCCCGACTCCTCCTGTACTGTGCCCTTCTGATCCCAGTATTGTGCCCTCCCGACCCCCCCCCCCCCCTGTACTGTGCCCTTCTGATCCCAGTATTGTGCCCTCCCGACCCCCCCTGTACTGTACCCTTCTGATCCCAGTATTGTGCCCACCTGACCCCTACCGTGCTGCACCCTTCTGATCCCAGTATTGTGCCCACCCTGACCACCCCCCTGTACTGTGCCCTTCTGATCCCAGTATTGTGCCCTCCCAACCCCCCCGTACTGTGCTATTCTGATCCCAGTATTGTGCCCTCCCGACTCCTTCTGTATTGTGCCCCTCTGATCCCAGGAGCTTGCCCTCCCGACCCCTCCTGTACTGTGCCATTCTGATCCCAGTATTGTGCCCCCCCCCGACCCCTCCTGTTCTGTGCCCTCCTGATCCCAGTATTATGCCCTCCTGACTATTATGCTCTCCTGTACTGTGCCCCCCCCCCCACCCCCTGTACTGTGCTGTTTGTGTTGCTCAGTCTTTGATTAATGCCATGTTTCTTTATTGTTTAAAATCTAATTTATTGAAAGTACTAATAAATATACGTTTCATTCTATCAACTGTTTATACTGTAATTCTTGAGAGTAGGTGTGTAAACTGGCCCAGGATAGTAGGGGCCCCAGTGCATTACTTGGCCCAGGGGCCCATGATGCTATTAAGGTGGCCCTGGTTGTATGTCCCTGAATTCACACAGTGTGAGTTCGGTGGCACGCCCCCCCATGGATGGTAAATTGGTAACAGCGGATGACATGAATGGGACTGCCTGCAGGCGGCTGCACAGAAACCCCCCGTCTGTGCATCCCCCGACCAGGCAAATGTGGCCCTCTGCACGGGTGTACGCTAAAATGGCGCCCCGCGTGTGAACACAACCATAGATCCCATAGTGTTTGTGTGTGATAAAATTATTTTTTCATTTGTATTTTCATGAAAATATAAACAATTGCGCAAATATTATGCAACATAAAAATAAAATGGCAGCTGCCATCTTTTTTTTTTTTTACAGGGCCCCCATGCAAGTCAGAAAATATATTGTGTTCTGGGGGTTTTAATTATTTTTCCAGACAAAAAGAAAATGCAGATTTTAACATTCAGGAGAAGTGTATAAGGTACCTGATCTAAAATAAGAACACCACCCCCATCTAGTGGTAGAAAAGCAAATCACACCTTCTAATGATCATATATTGCAGCTTACACTTTGTTTTCCCTCTGTTTTCACCTGGTGATGTGGCCAAGTAACACACCTCTTGTATTAGAGCGACTCCACTCTGGATGAAGGGGGGCACATGGGGCACCTTAAAATAGGAGAAAGCCTTAAAAAAGAAAAAGGAATGCA
>CM053029.1:19694515-19796200 GCA_028564925.1 Lithobates sylvaticus
GTCAGGGCGAGGACGCGTTTGTCTCCGCCGATACCGAATCGGTAATCGGCAGAGGCGACCGGAGCACGGCAGGAGGAGGGGGGCGCTCCCGCCGCCGATAAAAGTGATATTGCATATGAATCCACCACAGAGACCACTTTTATCTGAAAGCGGACCGCCCACTGATACTGGGGTTATGGTAGCTAGCTGCTGCGACAACAACGGTATTCAACTTCGCAAATGCCCTGTGTGTGTTGATTTTCTTTTTGTTTTAAAGGGGCCCAGTAGAACCCCAGCTCATTAGTACCCCTGTTCAGCAGATCCCTAGTTTATTGGTAACCCTGCTCAGCAGATCCCCCGCTCATTAGTACCCCTGCCCATCAGATCCCCCGCTCATTAGTACCCCTGCCCAGCAGATCCCTAGCTCATTAGTACCCTCATTCAGCAGATCCCCAGCTCATTAGTACCCTCATTCAGCAGATCCCCAGCTCACTAGAACCCTCATTCAGCAGATCCCCAGCTCATTAGTACCCTCATTCAGCAGATCCCCAGCTCATTAGTACCCTCATTCAGCAGATCCCCAGCTCATTAGTACCCTCATTCAGCAGATCCCCAGCTCATTAGTACCCTCATTCAGCAGATCCCCAGCTCACTAGAACCCTCATTCAGCAGATCCCCAGCTCACTAGAACCCTCATTCAGCAGATCCCCAGCTCATTAGTACCCTCATTCAGCAGATCCCCAGCTCATTAGAACCCTCATTCAGCAGATCCCCAGCTCATTAGTACCCTCATTCAGCAGATCCCCAGCTCACTAGAACCCTCATTCAGCAGATCCCCAGCTCATTAGTACCCTCATTCAGCAGATCCCCAGCTCATTAGTACCCTCATTCAGCAGATCCCCAGCTCACTAGAACCCTCATTCAGCAGATCCCCAGCTCATTAGTACCCTCATTCAGCAGATCCCCAGCTCATTGGTACCCTCATTCAGCAGATCCCCAGCTCATTAGTACCCTTATTCAGCAGATCCCCAGCTCATTAGTACCCCTGCCCATCAGATCCCCAGCTCATTAGTACCCCTGCCCAGCAGATCCCCAGATCATTAGTACCCCTGCCCAGCAGATCCCCAGCTCATTAGTATCCCTCATTCAGCAGATCCTCAGTTCATTAGTATCCCATTCAGCAGATCCCCAGAATATTAGTAACCTCATTCAGGAGATCCCTGCTCAGTATTACCCCCAGCTCTGCTGATGCCCCACATAGTAGTACCCCCAGCTCTGCTGATGCCCCACATAGTAGTACCCCCAGCTCAGCTGATGCCCCATTCAGTAGTACCCCCAACTTTGCTAATCCCCCACTCAGTAGTAACTCCCAGCTCTGCTGATCCCCCCACTTAGTTGTAAACCCCAGCTCTGCTAATCCTCTGTGTTTCTGATCCTCCTGTTTACCTGCCTGCTATATTGCTCCCACGCTGCACATCATGTGTGACATCTGCTAGTTTCTCCCGCTCTGGTCCCCCATCAGGAGTCTCCCACATGCCCTTTCGCAAACTCAGAATTCTCTGTAGCAGACATCACTGAATGACGGACCCGAGTCACTGTCCCATCTGGACCCGCCGCGGTTGAGCCTGTCCTCTTCACAGATCTGACATTGGGCCGCACAACGCTGGATGGAGGGTGGGAGCTGCCCCAGTTAACTGATTGGTTGCTAGGATGCAGGGCAGCCCTAGCAACCAATCACAAGCTGGCTAATAGGAAAAGTTTTGCAACTCTGGCCCTCCTTCCCGGACTGTCCTGCCTCCTGGTGTCAGCTCTAGACCTGCTTTGTAGACATGTGCACTAATAAACATTTGTTCATTTTTGTTTTATTCTTTTTTTGCTTTTTTCGGAAATTCGAAAATTTGAAAATTCGGAATTTGTAAATTCGGAAATCTGAAAATTCGGAATTTGGAATTTCGGAAATCTGAAAGATCGGATTTTCAAATTTCTGTATTTCCGAATTTCTGTATTTCCAAATTTCCAGAACCTCCAATTTCGGAAATTTCCAATATCGGAAATTTCCAATTTCAGAAACTTCACGTTTATGAAATTTCAAGTTTACAAAATTCCCAATTTCTGAATTTCCAACTTCCGAAATTTCCAATTTCTGAAATTTTCCAATTTCTGAAATTTTCCAATTTCCGAAATTTAGAATTTTCTAAATTTCCCAATTTCCAACTTCCGAAATTTCCAATTACCAACTTCCGAAATTTCCAATTGCCAACTTCCGAAATTTCCAATTTCCAATTTCTGAAATTTTCCAATTTCTGAAATTTCCAATTTCTGAAATTTTCCAATTTCTGAAATTTTCCAATTTCTGAAATTTTCCAATTTCCGAAATTTCCAAAATTTCCAAATTCTGAAAAATTTCCAACTTCCAAATTTCCGAAATTTCCAATTTCTGAAATTTTCCAATTTCTGAAATTTTCCAATTTCTGAAATTTTCCAATTTCCGAATTTCCAATTTCCGAAATTTAGAATTTTCCAATTTCCGAATTTCCAAAATCCCAAAATGTTGAAATTCGGAAATTCTAAATTGGGAAATTGGAAAATTAGAAATTTCGGGATTTAACAAATTTGTCAAAATTTGTTAAAAAATGAATTCGTAACTAAACGAATTGCACATGTCTACTGCTTTGTCTCCTGCCCTCCACCCTGTGTTAGGTAGAACAGGAAAGATGATTATGCCACTTCTAGGAAGGACAGGGGGAAGCTAGGAGTGATGTGAAGGGGGTTGAAGACTGCAAGATAGAGGAGGAGGTGGGGGTGTTCTAAAAAAGGGGAGAGGACAGGAATGTGAAGGAGAAGTGATATGGAGGGAGGCTCTGTGACTGCTATGTGAAGGAGGGGGTGATTTAAGGGGGGCCGAGGGCAGAACACTGCTGTGGAGGGGGGCTGTAATGTAAAGGGGGGATCTTGATGTGAAGGGGGCTATGATATACAGACGAGGGGGTTATGATGTGCAGGGGGGCTGAGAATATTGTTGTAAGAATGTGATTTATACAGGTAACAAGCTGAGATTAGGAGCACTCCCTTTTAAGAGAGTGCTCCTAATCTCAGCTTGTTACCTGTATAGAAGACACCTGGGAGCCAGAAATCTTGCTTATCGATAGGGGATTTAAATACTTATTTCACTCATTAAATGCAAATCAATTTATAACTTTTTTGAAATGCATTTTTCTGGATATTTTTGTTGTTCTTCTGTCTCTCACTGTTAATTCTTTATAAATCGGCCAATGAAAGTCAGTTTTTTTTTTTCATATTCGCACAAAATGAGTCGACATTTACATTCACTCGATGAAACGCAGATTTTTTTTTGTAGATAGACCCCCCCCCCTCTAATTGATGACTTGGGTTCATTCGGACATACAGATAATGTAGTAGTTGGCCCTATACAATGTTTTCCACGGATCTGTCTGGAACGGGATCTGTGAATTGCTTCTCTCGGTGACACTCAACAAAAACAATGAAAATTCTGAGTCAGCTCAACACACAGATAATGTCAGGAAGTCCTACAAGACAAGGAGATTCCTCAGAAATCGAAGAAAGTATTTCTTTAAAAATATTTATAAGTGTGCCTGTTCTAAAAACATGTATCCTACCAGTTGCCCATAGAGCTGCTCCCAGTACAATGCCAAAAAAGCCTTGGAAATCCTGTATTTTAAATGCTTTGTAATCATAGGGGTGCGCAGGGGGTGTGACAGGTGTGCCTGGGCTCATCCTAATCACTCTGTGCAGTGCCGATGCCCCCTACTGCCCGGGCTTCCCCTCCCCGTGTTGCGCCTCCACCGCAGTGCCATTGACTTCCCTCCTCTCCCCTCGGCTGCTGCGGGGGATGTTTCAGGATGGAGAGTGGGGAAAGGGCTAATCAATGTGTTATTTACAAGGCCCCTTCCTTTTCTAAATGAACACAGTGAACACCAGTGGTGGCTGGTGTTTTTTTTTTTCGGGTGGTGGCAAACAACCACAACCCCCCCCCCCCCGCGCTTGCTCAATCGCTGTCTGACAGTTGGTCCAGCACTTACCCCCATCTAGGTATCGAGCTGCAGGCAGCGGCTCCAGTGTCCTCTCCTCCAGCACGGCGGACCCCATCTAGGTGGCGGATGGTGGGTAGCGGCTCCAGTGTCCTATCCTCCAGCATGGCGGACCCCATTTAGGTGGTGGGTGGCGGGCTGCAGGCAGCGGCTCCGGTGTCCTCTCCTCCGGCACGACGGACCCCATCTAGGTGGCAGGTAGTAGGCAGCAGCTCCAGAGTCCTCTCCTTCTGCACGGCAGACCCCATCTAGGTGGCGGGCAGTGGATCCGGTGTCCTCTCCTCCAGCACGGTGGACCGCATCTAGGTGGCGGGCTGCAGGCAGTGGCTCCGGTGTCCTCTCCTCCAGCATGGCGGACCCCATCTAGGTGGCGGGCAGTGGGTCCGGTTGACCTCTTCTCCAGCATGATGGATCCCAACTAGGTGGTGGGTGGTGGGCAGCGGCTCCAGTGTCCTCTCCTTCAGCACAACGGACCCCTTCTAGGTGGTGGGGGGTGGGCAGCGGCTCCGGTGTCCTCTCATTCAGCACGGCGGACCCCATCTAGGTGGCAGGGGGTGGGCAGCGGCTCCGCTGTCCTCTCCTCCAGCACAGAGGACACCATATAGGTGGCAAGTGGTGGGCAGCGGCTCCGATTTTCTCTCCTTCAGCACAACAGACCCCATCTAGGTGGCGGGTGGCGGGCAGCGACTCTGGTGTCCTCTCCTTCATCACAGCGGACCCCATCTAGGTGGCGGGCAGTGGGCTGTGGGCATCGGCTCCTGTGTCTTCTCCTCCAGCACGGCGGACCCCATCTAGGTGGCGGGTGGCAGGCAGCGGCTCCGTTGTCCTCTTTTCCAGCACGGCAGACCCCACCTAGGTGGCGGTGGCAGGCAGTGGCTCTAGTGTCCTCTCCTCCAGCACAGCGGACCCCATGTAGGTGGCGGGTACCTTCCGCCGTGCATCTCCTCTCTCCTCCTCCTACGTGCTAGGTGTCCTATAGGATCACCTGACATTTTGGCCAATTGGGAAACGAGTCCTACATCACACTTCCTGATTGGCGGTAAGGAGGTTTAGTGTGAAAATAGCGAATATTCATTCGCTATTATCAGACAACTGGATGGGCTTGGAGCGCAGTGCTCTGCGCCCCGAGCCCACCCTTTTGTGAAGCCTATTAGAGCCTCTGGCTCTAATCACATGCTTCAAAAAAAAAACACCCCTCCTCTATTGGAATCCATAGTCCAGCTCCCTGTATGTAGATCATGGGGGCCGGACGCATGAACAGGGGGGGCAGCGCCCGTGCTCCCCTAATGGATGGGCCACCACTGGCAAAAACACTTGCTCACTGTGTTTAATCATAACCGAAGCACAGTAAACTGTGTTTACTATGCTTTGGTTTGTGAATGAACAGGAAGCCGGTCAGCACAGAGCACTTTCCATTCATTCCCTGTCCAGTGTAGCTGAGGCTGCAGAGAAAGGCATGCGTGTTTGAGCTTTGGGGTGCACACTCCTAATGCAACAAGCTGCGCATACCTATGTTTGTCATGATTAGATTGTGAATATAATGCTTTTGGAATAACAAGACCAAATACTGAGAATTACACCCGGCATACAGAACAAGAGAAGTGGCCTTTCACATTCGGTGTCTATATCGGAATAATAGAAATCGAATAATAAAATGCATCAATTGCGGTTATGTGGTCATGTAACACCTGGTTGGCCCTTATCCGAATGTGACAAAGGAAAATATTTTTTTAAAATGTAAAGTTTATACACAGGTTAGGGGTGTTCCCGGGGAGGCTCTCAGAGTGTAAAGACATATTCTGTATATATTGGGCGGAACTGGTTGGGTGAGGTTCACAGAAGATTTGACTCCTGCAGGTGACGTTCAGTGACAGCGAGGACAGCGGCAAAGACAGAGGTGAGTGCGGATCTGACAATGTTAGAACCAGTTACTGGGGACAGCGATGTCCTTATTCTTCATCCCGCTCTTCTACTTTTTTTCTACCCTTTTTTACTGGAATTTGTCAAATTGTATGTGTATTTGAGACAACTGTGCAGATGTGGATCATTGTCCCCAGGCATAAAGTGTTGTCCCCTGGACTGAAGTATTGCTTCTTCGCATAGACTGCTGACCACCGGGATAGAGCAATGTCCCCTAGGATGGAATATTGCCTCTTGGGATTGATGATCGACCATTTAGAAAAAGTATTGTTCCCTGGGGTTGAATATTATCTTCTGGGGTAGAGCATTCTCCACAGGTATTGAATATTGCCCTTTATGGCGGAGCATTACCTTGTGCGATTGAGTATTATCTTCAAAGATGGATTACTGCCCTGGAAATAAGCTCTCGGTGATGAATTATTGCCCCCTGGGATAGAGCATTGTCCTCTGAGATGGAGCATTGTTCCCTGGGGTTGAATATTGGGGTAGAGCATTCTCCACAGGTATTGAGTTATCTTCAAAGATGGATTACTGCCCTGGAAATAAGCTCTCGGTGATGAATTATTGCCCCCTAGGGTAGAGCGTTATCCTCTGAGATGGAGCATTGTTCCCGGGGATGGAACATTGTCCCCTGGGATGAGGCATTGTCGCCAAACTTGAAATGTTGTCTCCTGAGATGGAGCATTGTTCCCTTGGGTTGAATATTATCTCCTGGGGTAGAGCATTCTCCACAGGTATTGAGTTATCTTCAAAGATGGATTACTGCCCTGGAAATACGCTCTCAGTGATGAATTATTGCCCCCTAGGGTAGAGTGTTGTCCTCTGAGGTGGCGCATTGTTCCCTGGGGTTGAATATTATTTTCTGGGGTAGAGCGTTCTCCACAGGTATTGAATATTGCCCTTTATGGTGGAGCATTACCTCGTGCAATTGAGTATTATCTTCAAATATGGATTACTGCCCTGGAAATAAGCTCTCAGTGATGAATTATTGCCCCCTAGGGTAGAGCATTGTCCTCTGAGATGGAGCATTGTTCCCTGGGGTTGAATATTTTCTCCTGGGGTAGAGCATTCTCCACAGGTATTAAGTTATCTTCAAAGATGGATTACCGCCCTGGAAATAAGCTCTCGTGATGAATTATTGCCCCCTAGGGTAGAGCGTTGTCGTCTGAGATGGAGCATTGTTCCCGGGGATGGAATATTGTCCCCTGGGATGAGGCATTGTCGCCAAACTTGAAATGTTGTCTCCTGAGATGAAACATTGTTCCCTGGGGTTGAATATTATCTCCTGGGGTAGAGCAATCTCCACAGGTATTAAGTTATCTTCAAAGATGGATTACCGCCCTGGAAATAAGCTCTTGTGATGAATTATTGCCCCCTAGGGTAGAGCGTTGTCGTCTGAGATGGAGCATTGTTCCCGGGGATGGAATATTGTCCCCTGGGATGAGGCATTGTCGCCAAACTTGAAATGTTGTCTCCTGAGATGAAACATTGTTCCCTGGGGTTGAATATTATCTCCTGGGGTAGAGCATTCTCCACAGGTATTGAGTTATCTTCAAAGATGGATTAGTGCCCTGGAAATAAGCTCTTGGTGATGAATTATTGCCCCCTAGGGTAGAGCGCTGTCCTCTGAGATGGAGCATTGTTCCCTGGGGTTGAATATTATTTCCTGGGGTAGAGCAATCTCCACAGGTATTGAGTTATCTTCAAAGATGGATTTCTGCCCTGGAAATAAGCTCTCGTGATGAATTATTGCCCCCTAGGGTAGAGCGTTGTCCTCTGAGTTGGATCAATGTTCCCTGGGGTTGAATATTATTTCCTGGGGTAGAGCATTCTCCACAGGTATTGAGTTATCTTCAAAGATGGATTACTGCCCTGGAAATAAGCTCTTGTGATGAATTATTGCCCCCTATGGTAGAGCGTTGTCTTCTGAGATGGAGCATTGTTCCCTGGGGTTGAATATTATCTCCTGGGGTAGAGCATTCTCCACAGGTATTGAGTTATCTTCAAAGATGGATTTCTGCCCTGGAAATAAGCTCTTGGTGATGAATTATTGCCCCCTAGGGTAGAGCGTTGTCCTCTGAGATGGAGCATTGTTCCCTGGGGTTGAATATTATCTCCCGATGTAGAGCATTCTCCACAGGTATTGAGTTATCTTCAAAGATGGATTTCTGCCCTGGAAATAAGCTCTCGGTGATGAATTATTGCCCCCTAGGGTAGACCGTTGTCCTCTGAGATGGAGCATTGTTCCCGGGGATGGAATATTGTCCCCTGGAATGAGGCATTGTCGCCAAACTTGAAATGTTGTCTCCTGAGATGAAACATTGTTCCTGGGGACACCATATTGCCCTTTAGGGTGGAGCATTACTCAATCAGATTGAACATTACCCCTAAAGAGGGGTTACTACCCTAGGAATAGGTCATCTGAGATGGGTTATTGTCCCCTAGGATAGATTTTAGTCTCAAGGGGTGGAATACTGTCCTCTGGAATGGATAATTATCACCTGGAATAGAATATTGTGCCCTGGGATGAAGAATTACCCCCTGGCATGGGTTATTGCCCTTTGGGATTTAGTATAGCTTCCTGGGAGGAAATATTGTCCCCTGGGTTGAGGTATTGTCCCCAAGCTTGAAATGTTGTTCTCTGAGTTGGAAAATTGCTTTTTTATTAAACACTGAGATGGAGCATTGTCCCCTGTAATGGAATATTGTCCTCTAGGATGGAGCATTGTCCCCTGTAATAGAATATTGTCCTCTAGGATAGAGCATTGTCCCCTGTAATAGAATATTGTCCTCTAGGATGGAGCATTGTCCCCTGTAATAGAATATTGTCCTGTGGGATAGAGCATTATTCCATGGGATAGAATATTGTCCTCTAGGATAGAGCATTGTCCCCTGTAATGGAATATTGTCCTCTAGGATGGAGCATTGTCCCCTGTAATGGAATATTGTCCTGTGGGATAGAGCATTGTCCCCTGTAATAGAATATTGTCCTCTAGGATAGAGCATTGTCCCCTGCAATAGAATATTGTCCTGTGGGATAGAGCATTGTCCCCTGTAATAGAATATTGTCCTGTGGGATAGAGCATTGTCCCCTGTAATAGAATATTGTCCTGTGGGATAGAGCATTGTTCCATGGGATAAAATATTGTCCTCGAGGACAGCTAATTGTCCCCTGTAATAGAATATTGTCCTCTAGGATGGAGCATTGTCCCCTGTAATAGAATATTGTCCTCTAGGATAGAGCATTGTCCCCTGTAATAGAATATTGTCCTCTAGGATAGAGCATTGTTCCATGGGATAGAATATTGTCCTCTAGGATAGAGCATTGTTCCATGGGATAAAATATTGTCCTCGAGGACAGCTAATTGTCCCCTGTAATAGAATATTGTCCTCTAGGATGGAGCATTGTCCCCTGTAATAGAATATTGTCCTCTAGGATAGAGCATTGTTCCATGGGATAGAATATTGTCCTCTAGGATAGAGCATTGTTCCATGGGATAGAATATTGTCCTCTAGGATAGAGCATTGTTCCATGGGATAGAATATTGTCCTGTGGGATAGAGCATTGTTCCATGGGATAGAATATTGTCCTCTAGGATAGAGCATTGTTCCATGGGATAGAATATTGTCCTCTAGGAAAGAGCATTGTTCCATGGGATAGAATATTGTCCTCTAGGAAAGAGCATTGTTCCATGGGATAGAATATTGTCCTCTAGGATAGAGCATTGTCCCCTGTAATAGAATAGTGTCCTGTGGGATAGAGCATTGTTCCATGGGATAGAATATTGTCCTCTAGGATAGAGCATTGTCCCATGGGATAGAATATTGTCCAGTGGGATAGAGCATTGTCCCCTGTAATAGAATAGTGTCCTCTAGGATAGAGCATTGTCCCCTGTAATAGAATAGTGTCCTCTAGGATAGAGCATTGTTCCATGGGATAGAATATTGTCCTCTAGGATAGAGCATTGTTCCATGGGATAGAATATTGTCCTGTGGGATAGAGCATTGTTCCATGGGATAGAATATTGTCCTGTGGGATAGAGCATTGTTCCATGGGATAGAATATTGTCCTGTGGGATAGAGCATTGTTCCATGGGATAGAATATTGTCCTGTGGGATAGAGCATTGTTCCATGGGATAGAATATTGTCCTCTAGGATAGAGCATTGTCCCCTGTAATGGAATATTGTCCTCTAGGATGGAGCATTGTCCCCTGTAATAGAATATTGTCCTCTAGGATAGAGCATTGTCCCCTGCAATAGAATATTGTCCTGTGGGATAGAGCATTGTCCCCTGTAATAGAATATTGTCCTGTGGGATAGAGCATTGTCCCCTGTAATAGAATATTGTCCTGTGGGATAGAGCATTGTTCCATGGGATAAAATATTGTCCTCGAGGACAGCTAATTGTCCCCTGTAATAGAATATTGTCCTCTAGGATGGAGCATTGTCCCCTGTAATAGAATATTGTCCTCTAGGATAGAGCATTGTCCCCTGTAATAGAATATTGTCCTCTAGGATAGAGCATTGTCCCCTGTAATAGAATATTGTCCTCTAGGATGGAGCATTGTCCCCTGTAATAGAATATTGTCCTCTAGGATAGAGCATTGTTCCATGGGATAGAATATTGTCCTCTAGGATAGAGCATTGTTCCATGGGATAAAATATTGTCCTCGAGGACAGCTAATTGTCCCCTGTAATAGAATATTGTCCTCTAGGATGGAGCATTGTCCCCTGTAATAGAATATTGTCCTCTAGGATAGAGCATTGTTCCATGGGATAGAATATTGTCCTCTAGGATAGAGCATTGTTCCATGGGATAGAATATTGTCCTCTAGGATAGAGCATTGTTCCATGGGATAGAATATTGTCCTGTGGGATAGAGCATTGTTCCATGGGATAGAATATTGTCCTGTGGGATAGAGCATTGTTCCATGGGATAGAATATTGTCCTCTAGGATAGAGCATTGTTCCATGGGATAGAATATTGTCCTCTAGGAAAGAGCATTGTTCCATGGGATAGAATATTGTCCTCTAGGAAAGAGCATTGTTCCATGGGATAGAATATTGTCCTCTAGGATAGAGCATTGTCCCCTGTAATAGAATAGTGTCCTGTGGGATAGAGCATTGTCCCCTGTAATAGAATAGTGTCCTGTGGGATAGAGCATTGTTCCATGGGATAGAATATTGTCCTCTAGGATAGAGCATTGTCCCATGGGATAGAATATTGTCCTGTGGGATAGAGCATTGTCCCCTGTAATAGAATAGTGTCCTCTAGGATAGAGCATTGTTCCATGGGATAGAATATTGTCCTCTAGGATAGAGCATTGTTCCATGGGATAGAATATTGTCCTGTGGGATAAAGCATTGTTCCATGGGATAGAATATTGTCCTGTGGGATAGAGCATTGTTCCATGGGATAGAATATTGTCCTGTGGGATAGAGCATTGTTCCATGGGATAGAATATTGTCCTGTGGGATAGAGCATTGTTCCATGGGATAGAATATTGTCCTGTGGGATAGAGCATTGTTCCATGGGATAGAATATTGTCCTGTGGGATAGAGCATTGTTCCATGGGATAGAATATTGTCCTGTGGGATAGAGCATTGTTCCATGGGATAGAATATTGTCCTGTGGGATAGAGCATTGTTCCATGGGAAAGAATATTGTACTGTGGGATAGAGCATTGTTCCATGGGATAGAATATTGTCCCTGTGATGAGGTATTGTCCCCAAACATGAAATGTTTTCTCCTGGGTGGATTATTAACCACGAATGCCGCATACACACGATCAGAATTCTTGTCAGAAATAGCTCTAATGCCGCGTACACACGGCCGTAATTTCAGATGAAAACAGTCCGATGGGAGCTTTTCGTCTGATTTTCTGACCGTGTGTATGCCCATCGGTCTTTTTCTGTTGGCATTTCCGGCGGACTTTAGATTGAGAACCTGTTCTTAATTTTTCAGACGGAAAAACTTTCTATTGGAAATTTTGATCGTGTGTATGCAATTCCGACACGCAAAATTCCGACGCATGCTTGGAAACAATTTGACGCATGCTCGGAAGCATTAAACTTCCCTTTTATAGTGCAGTCGAACGTGTTGTATGTCGCGGTGTTATTGACCGTCGGAATTTGGTGTGACCGCGTGTAGGCAAGACAGTTTGAGCAGAATTCCGACGGGAAAACCATCAGAGCTTTTTCCGACGAGAATTCTGATCGTGTGTACGGGAATTCCGACGGAATTCCGCTCAAATTGTCTTGCCTACAGTCCCACCAAATTCCGACGGTCAATAACACTGCGACATACAACACGTTCAACGGCACTATAAAAGGAAAGTTTAATGCTTCCGAGCATGCGTCAAATTGTTTCCGAGCATGCGTCGTTTTTTTGCGTGTCAGAATTACATACACACGGTCGGAATTTCCGATAGAAAGTTTTTCCGTTGGAAAAATTAAGAACAGGTTCTCAATCTAAAGTCCATCGGAAATGCCGACAGAAAAAGACCGATGGGCATACACACGGTCGGAAAATCCGATGAAAAGCTCTCATTGGACTGTTTCCATCGGAAATTACAGCCGCGTGTACGCGGCATAAGATGGAGCAGTGTCCCCCCTTGGGTGGAATATTGCCCTCTTGGGCAGTGCACTACTCAAAGAGATTGAGCATTACCCCCAACGTTTGAATTCTGCCCTGGGAATTGGTTTTCTGAAATCTATAAATGACCTCTATGACAGAGTATTATCCCAGAAGGTAGAATACTGTCCTTCAGGATGAAGTATTGTCCTTTGGGAAGAAGCTGTACACCCAGGGATGGAATATTGCCCTCTGGTATGGCGCATTGTTCCCTGGGATGGAAAATTGCCCTCTAAAATGGAACCTTTTTTCCTGGGATTGAATATTGCTCTCTGAAATTGAGCATTGCCTCCCAGGATGGAATATTGCCCCCCTGAAATGGGGCTTTGTCCCCTACTTTGGAATTTTGTCCTCTGGGGTAGAGCACTACACAATGAGATTGAGAATTACCCCCAAAGTTTGATAACTGTCCTGGAAAAAGTATTTTTTTCTGAAATGCAGAATTGTCCTCTGTGACAGAGTATTGCCCCATAAGTTGGGTTATTGTCCTCTAATGCCACGTACACACAAGCGGACTTTTCGATGGACTAGGTCCGACGGTCTTTCCGAAGGACTTTCGACGTCTGACCGGACTAGAATAAGGAAGTTCGTAGCCAGTAGCCAATAGCTGCCCTAGCGTCGTGGTTTGTCCGTCGGACTATCACACAGATGAGCGGATTTTTCGATAGGAACTGGGTCCAGCAGAGTTCCGGCGGGAAAATTTAAAGACATGTTCTATTTCTAAAGTCTGTCGGATTTTTCTACAGCAAAAGTACGATGGAGCCCACACACGATCGAATTGTCAGACGGATTCGTTCCGGCGGAACTTTGCTGTCGAAAAGTCCTCTCGTGTGTACGCGGCATAAGAGCATTGCCCTTTGAGAAGGAGCTTTACCCCACAGGGATGGAAAATTTCCATCTGAGATAGAGCATTGTTTCCTGGGATGGAATATTATCCTTTTGAAATGGAGCATTGTCTCCTGGGTGGAATATTGTTGTCTGAAATGGAGCATTGTTCCCTAGGATGGAATATTGTCCTCTGAAATTGAGCATTGTCTCCTGGGTGGAATATTGTTGTCTGAAATGGAGCATTGTCTCCTGGGTGGAAAATTGTCGTCTGAAATGGAGCATTGTTCCCTAGGATGGAATATTGTCCTCTGAAATGGAGCATTGTCTCCTGGGTGGAATATTGTCGTCTGAAATGGAGCATTGTCTCCTGGGTGGAATATTGTCGTCGGAAATGGAGCATTGTCTCCTGGGTGGAATATTGTCGTCTGAAATGGAGCATTGTCTCCTGGGTGGAATATTGTCGTCTGAAATGGAGCATTGTTCCCTAGGATGGAATATTGTCCTCTGAAATGGAGCATTGTCTCCTGGGTGGAATATTGTCGTCTGAAATGGAGCATTGTCTCCTGGGTGGAATATTGTCGTCTGAAATGGAGCATTGTCTCCTGGGTGGAATATTGTCGTCTGAAATGGAGCATTGTCTCCTGGGTGGAATATTGTCCTCTGATATGGAGCATTGTTTGCTAGGATGGAATATTGTCCTCTGAAATGGAGCATTGTTCCTTAGGATGGAATATCGCCGTCTGGAATGGAACATTGTCCCTTGAAGTGGAATATTGCCCTCTGTGATATACTATTGCTCCCTGGGATGAGGTATTGTCCCCAAGCTTAAAATGTTGTCCTCTGAGATGGAATATTGCTCTCTGATACGAAGCATTGCTCCCTGGGACAGAATATTGTCCCTTTTGATGAGATATTGTTCCCAATCATGAAATGTTTTCTCCTGAGGTGGAATATTGCCTCCTGGGATGGATTACTAACCACTGAGATGGAGCAGTGTTCCCTAGGATGGAATATTGCCCTCTGGAATGGAACATTGTCCCTTGAAGTGGAATATTGCCCTCTGGGATATAGTATTGTCTCCTGGGATGAGGTTTTGTTCCCAATCATGAAATGTTTTCTCCTGAGGTGGAATATTGCCTCCTGGGATGGATTACTAACCACTGAGATGGAGCAGTGTCCCCTGGGGTGGAATATTGCCCTCTGGGTAGAGCACTACTCAATGAGATTGAGCATTACCCCAAAGTTTGATCACTGCCCTGGAAATAGGTTCTCTGAAATGTATAATTGCCCTCTATGACAGAGTATTCTCCCATAGGGTGGAATTTTGCCATCTGAGATAGAACATTGTTCCCAGGGTTGGAATATTGTCCTCTGAAATGGAGCATTGCCCCTTGAAGTGGAATATTGCCCTCTGGGATATAGTATTGCTCCCTGGGATGAGGTATTGTCCCCAAGCCTAAAATGTTGTCCTCTGAGATGGAATATTGCCCTCTGGGTAGAGCACTACATGAGATTGAAAATTACCCCCAAAGTTGGATCACTGCCCTGGAAATAGGTTCTCTGAAATGTATAATTGCCCGCTATGGGTATTCTCCCATAGGGTGGAATATCGCCATCTGAGATAGAACATTGTTCCCAGGGATGGAATATTGTTTGATTCCGATTTTGTTTTCCATTTTTTTTACGTTTGTTCTGTATTGCAACATCCATATCAAACCTCTAGGGGTTGATGATCGGCCTCTTAGAAAGAGCATTGTTCCCTGGGGTTGAAGATTACCGTATATACTCGAGTATAAGCCGAGTTTTTCAGCACATTTTATTGTACTGAAAATGCCTCCCTCGGCTTATACTCGAGTCAAGCACTTTTCTGCAGCAGAAAATGAAATTTTCCGAACCGACTTTGGGGACCCGTATCTCGGGGGCCTCTTGGTGCTAGGAACCCTAAAACTACAACATATCCAAAGCTGGGGTTCCTAGCACCAAGAGGCCCCGAGATACGGGTCCCCAAAGTCGGGTCGAAAATTTCATTCTCTGCTGCAGAAAAGTGCTTGTCATTTTCCGAACCGAATTTGGGGCCCCCGTATCTCGGGGGCCTCTTGGTGCTAGGAACCCCAAAACTACAACATATCCAAAGCTGGGGTTCCTAGCACCAAGAGGCCCCGAGATACGGGGCCCCAAAGTCAGTCGGAAAATTTCATTCTCTGCTGCAGAAAAGTGCTTGTCATTTTCCGAACCGACTTTGGGCCCCGTATCTCGGGGGCCTCTTGGTGCTAGGAACCCCAAAACTACAACATATCCAAAGCTGGGGTTCCTAGCACCAAAAGGCCCCGAGATACGGGGTCCCCAAAGTCGGGTCGGAAAATTTCATTCTCTGCTGTAGAAAAGTGCTTGTCATTTTCCGAACCGAATTTGGGGCCCCGTATCTCGGGGGCCTCTTGGTGCTAGGAACCCCAAAACTACAACATATCCAAAGCTGGGGTTCCTAGCACCAAAAGGCCCCGAGATACGGGGTCCCCAAAGTCGGGTCGGAAAATTTCATTCTCTGCAGCAGAAAATGAAATTTTCCGACCCGAATTTGGGCCCCGTATCTCGGGGGCCTCTTGGTGCTAGGAACCCCAAAACTACAACATATCCAAAGCTGGGGTTCCTAGCACCAAGAGGCCCCGAGATACGGGGTCCCCAAAGTCGGGTCGGAAAATTTCATTCTCTGCTGCAGAAAAGTGCTTGTCATTTTCCGAACCGAATTTGGGGCCCCGTATCTCGGGGCCTCTTGGTGCTAGCAACATATCCAAAGATAGGGTACCTAGCTCTAAGTGGCCCCCGAGCATGGGCATCAGCAGGTAGGGGCAAAGGGGGTCAAGTGCCCCCCTGGAATCAGGGATCGGATCTTAAATTCAGCACAGTTGTGTCTCTATCGAGGTGCCGCACCCGGATGCCACCCACCAGTGGGGTGACACCCACCAGTGGGGTGACACCATTAAGGTGCTGTCAAGTGTAGTGTGACTTTGGGCTCTTTTCCCTGCTCAGTCCAGCAGAGAACTCGGCGGCGCTGTGACGGAAGAATGGCGAGCTGCGGGCTATCAGAGGTTTCCCCCGCTCGCCCCACCCATTCTTCTGTCATGGAGAAGAGACGTCGGCTCTCACCAGGTTCCCCGCCCAGCTTCCTGCCCTGCTCCGTTCCTTCCCTATTGGCCATAACTGAGGGCCAATCAAAAGGAGACTAGGAGAGGAGAGCCTCATGGGACATGTAGTCCCAAAGATTGGTTGGCCCCATTATCCACAGGGAGGAGGCTACAGCTCGATCCAGAGAGAGATTAAGAGACTGCAGCCTGGAAAGAAGCTGAGGGAGAGAGCGCTACAGGACGAGGAGTGTGCTGGGCGGAAGCCAGAGAGAGAGCCTGCCAGGGCCACAAAAGAGAGTCATGCTGTCCAGCACCACCAGAGAGAGAGCCACGTTGCCCAGCACCACCAGAGAGAGAGCCACACTGGCCAGCACCACCAGAGAGAGAAAGACTGAGCCACTACCAGGGTACAGACATGCTACACTACTGACCAGTGTCGCCCCCGGGGAACCCAGAGTGAACGATCGTCCAGCCGGAGTGATCACTGCTGTAGTTTCGCTGGGTCTGGTGAGAGGGCCTGTTGGCCATTACCCATTACTTATCCTAGGGACTGTAATACGTCTGCAGACTCTGACCATAATAATGTGATAATGATATTGTCGAAAAGGGGCGGTGCATGGGTGACCCTAAAGTTATGCCCCCCCCCCCCTGAAAAAAGTTCTGCGGACACCCATGCCCCCGAGTTACGGATCCCCGAAGTTGGGTCGGAAAATGTAATTCTCTGCTGCAGAAAAGTGCTTGACATTTTCCGAACCGACTTTGTGGCCCTGTATTTCAGGGCCACTCGGTGCTAGGAACCCCAAAACTGCAAAGATGGGGTTCCAAGCTCTAAGTGGCCCCTGAGATACGGATCCCCAAAGTCGTGTCAGAAAATGTCATTCTCTGATGCAGAAAAGTGCTTGACATTTTCTGATGGGACTTTGGGGTTCCGTATCTCGGGGCCACTTAGAGCTTGGAACCCCATCTTTGGATATGTTGTAGTGCTAGTTCCACCCAAATCCTGGGAATCCTAGCACCAAGTGGCCCCTGAGATACAGGGCCCCAAAGTCGGTCAACTGTGTCCATCTGCAGCCATGTTATTTCAGGACCCTTTGGGGCCGGAGACTTTGGCAGCAGCTAGGGGGGCATCTAGGAACCCTTAACTACCAAGTTTGAAGTTCGGGGGACCTATGGCTGCAAATGGGCACAGTGAGGCTGCAAATGGGCACAGTGAGGCTGCAAATGGGCACAGTGCTGCTGCAAATGGTCACAGTGTGGCTGCAAATGGGCACAGTGAGGCTGCAAATGGGCACAGTGTGGCTGGAAATGGGCACGGTGAGGCTGCAAATGGGCACAGTGTGGCTGCAAATGGGCACAGTGAGGCTGCAAATGGGCACAGTGTGGCTGCAAATGGGCACAGTGAGGCTGCAAATGGGCACAGTGTGGCTGCAAATGGGCACAGTGAGGCTGCAAATGGGCACAGTGTGGCTGCAAATGGGCATTGTTGACCCTCTTTTCCACTTACAGTAGCTACGCATTTCACCCTAGGCTTATACTCGAGTCAATAAGTTTTTCCATCTTTTTTGTGGTAAAATGAGGTGCCTCGGCTTATATTCGGGTCGGCTTATACTCGAGTATATACGGTATCTCCTGGGGAAGAGCATTGTCCACAGGTATTGAATGTTGCCCTTTATGGAGGAGCATCACCCCATAAGATTGAGTATTACCCCCCAAAGATGGATTACTGCCCCGGGAATAAGCTCCCTGGGATGAATTATTGCCCCCTAGGGTAGAGTGTTGTCCCCTGAGACGGAGCGTTGTTCCCGGGGATAGAATATTGCCCTTGTGGATTGAGAATTAGATGGAACGTTGTCCTCGGGGATGAGGTCTTGTTGCTAAACCCGAAATGTTGTCTCCCAGAATGGAATGCTTAGGAAGGCCCTTCCCTCCAGACCGACATCCACCCATCAAGACATCTGGATATTTGCATAACTCCTCCCAGGAGCCCGCCCACTGCTTACATCAAGGCGGAGAGATCTAGGGAAGAGATGTTTTTAGGAAGCTATGTTAAACACCCAGACAGCCCCTCCCATTGTAAACATTGTTTATAACTGTTATTCACACAAGAGAAACAAAGTAACATTGTTTATAAACATTGCTTAGAGGGGAGATAGAGAGATACAAAGTAACATTGTTTATAAACATTGATCAGATGGGAGATAGAGAGATACAAAGTAACATTGTTTATAAACATTGATCAGACAGGAGATAGAGAGATACAATGTAACATTGTTTATAAACATTGCTTAGAGGGGAGATAGAGAGATACAAAGTAACATTGTTTATAAACATTGATCAGACGGGAGATAGAGTAATACAAAGTAACATTGTTTATAAACATTGATCAGACAGGAGATAGAGAGATACAAAGTAACATTGTTTATAAACATTAATCAGGCAGGAGATAGAGAGATACAAAGTAACATTGTTTATAAACATTGATCAGACGGGAGATAGAGTAATACA
Source organism: Lithobates sylvaticus (assembly GCA_028564925.1). Lineage (NCBI taxonomy): Eukaryota > Metazoa > Chordata > Amphibia > Anura > Ranidae > Lithobates > Lithobates sylvaticus. Next base: position 19,713,575 of record CM053029.1, read on the forward strand.
AAGTAACATTGTTTATAAACATTGATCAGACAGGAGATAGAGAGATACAAAGTACCATTGTTTATAAACATTGCTTAGAGGGGAGATAGAGAGATACAAAGTAACATTGTTTATAAACATTGATCAGACAGGAGATAGAGAGATACAAAGTAACATTGTTTATAAACATTGATCAGACAGGAGATAGAGAGATACAAAGTAACATTGTTTATAAACATTAATCAGGCAGGAGATAGAGAGATACAAAGTAACATTGTTTATAAACATTGATCAGATGGGAGATAGAGTAATACAAAGTAACATTGTTTATAAACATTGATCAGACAGGAGATAGAGAGATACAAAGTACCATTGTTTATAAACATTGCTTAGAGGGGAGATAGAGAGATACAAAGTAACAGTGTTTATAAACATTGATCAGACAGGAGATAGAGAGATACAAAGTAACATTGTTTATAAACATTGATCAGACGGGAGATAAAGAGATACAAAGTAACATTGTTTATAACTGTTATTCACACAAGAGAAACAAAGTAACATTGTTTATAAACATTGATCAGACGGGAGATAAAGAGATACAAAGTAACATTGTTTATTGTTGATAACAATATAACAAATTGAAGCTATTACACATTTTGAAGACCAACAAAAAATTCCCTCTCATAATATTTTGATTCCACATGAAAGTCTTCTGCGGACGGAAGGTTTGTTGTCAATTAAAGCAACCCGACAAGTAAATAAAAAAAAGTTTATTTCTTTGTTATTTTTTTTTTTTTTTAATAAATTGTGTTCCCTTTTAACCTCTAATTGGTTTACCCTACTAAGCCCGAATTAACCCCTTCTTTCCCCTCTCCCTATAATTTTCCTGATTTTTTTTTTTTCTATCTTTCAACATTAGTAATCAAACTTTCTTCATGTTTACTTTTTTTTTTTTTTAATTGTCTCATAAAAAAGTGCTAAAAAAAAACAGAAAAAAAAAAAAAACCTTTATTTTATTTTTTTGACATACTTAATTTCAGAATCTTGATTTTAGTGTCATTTTAAATAGCAAAATGATTGATTATGATTTATATGGTACTTTTTTATTTTTCGTAAACTAACAATAAGAAAACCACAAAAACATATATTTTTTTATTTTTTTTTTTTTTTATTAATTTTTTTAATTGTCTCATAAAAAAGGACTAAAAAAAAACCTTTATTTTATTTTTGTTGACATACTTAATTTCCGAATCTTCATTTTAGTGTCATTTTAAATAGCAAAATTATTGATTATGATTTATATGGTACTTTTTTTTTTCTTAAACTAACAATAAGAAAACCACAAAAATATATATTTTTTCATTTTTTTTTTATTAATTTTTTTAATTGTCTCAGAAAAAAGGGCTAAAAAAAAACGAAAAAAAACAAAAAAACTTTATTTTATTTTTTTGACTTCATTTCAGAATCTTGATTTTAGTGTCATTTTAACTAGCAAAATTATTTATTATAATTTATATGGTACTTTTTTTTTCTTAAACTAACAATAAGAAAACCACAAAAATATATTTTTTTTTTAGTTTTTCAAATTTTTTTTTAATTTTGTTTTATTTTCTTTTTTAATTGTCTCATAAACTTTATTTAATTTTTTGACATACTTAATTTCAGAATCTTGATTTTAGTGTCATTTTAAATAGCAAAATTATTGATTATAATTTCTACAGTACTTTTTCTTTCTTAGACTAACAATAAGAAAACCAAGCAAATATATATATTTTTTTAGTTTTTCAATTTTTTTTTTAGTTTATTTCTTTTTTTATTGTATCATAGAAAAAGGGCAAAAAAAAAAAATTAATTTAAATTTTTGACATACTTAATTTCAGAATCTTGATTTTAGTGCCGCTTTAAATAGCAAAATTATTGATTATAATTTCTACAGTACTTTTTTTTTTTTTCTTAAACTAACAATAAGAAAACCACAAAAATATATATTTTTTTAGTTTTTCACATTTTTTTTTATTGTCTCATAAAAAGGGGCTAAAAAAAAACAAAAAACTTTATTACATTTTTTGACATACTTATTTTCAGAATTTTGATTTTAGTGTCATTTTAAATAGCAAAATTATTGATTATAATTTCTACGGTACTTTTTTTTTCTTAAACTAACAATAAGAAAACCACAAATATATATATTTTTTTAGTTTTTCAAATTTTTTTTTTTATTGTCTCATAAAAAAAGGGCTAAAAAAAAAAAAAAAACTTTATTACATTTTTTGACATACTTAATTTCAGAATTTTGATTTTAGTGTCATTTTAAATAGCAAAATTATTGATTATAATTTCTACGGTACTTTTTTTTTTCTTAAACTAACAATAAGAAAACCACAAAAATATATATTTTTTTTAGTTTTTTTTTCAATTTTTTTTTTTATTGTCTCATAAAAAGGGGCTAAAAAAAAAAAAAAAAACTTTATTACATTTTTTGACATACTTATTTTCAGAATTTTGATTTTAGTGTCATTTTAAATAGCAAAATTATTGATTATAATTTCTACGGTACTTTTTTTTTCTTAAACTAACAATAAGAAAACCACAAAAATATATATTTTTTTAGTTTTTCAATTTTTTTTTATTGTCTCATAAAAAGGGGCTAAAAAAAAAAAAAACTTTATTACATTTTTTGACATACTTATTTTCAGAATTTTGATTTTAGTGTCATTTTAAATAGCAAAATTATTGATTATAATTTCTACGGTACTTTTTTTTTTCTTAAACTAACAATAAGGAAACCACAAAAATATATATTTTTTTAGTTTTTCAATTTTTTTTTATTGTCTCATAAAAAGGGGCTAAGAAAAAAAAAAAAAAAAAAACTTTATTACATTTTTTGACATACTTATTTTCAGAATTTTGGTTTTAGTGTCGTTTTAAATAGCAAAATTATTGATTATAATTTCTACAGTACTTTTTTTTTTATTAAACTAACAATAAGAAAACCACAAAAATATATATATTTTTTTTAGTTTTTCAATTTTTTTTTTATTGTCTCATAAAAAGGGGCTGAAAAAAAAAAAAAAACTTTATTACATTTTTTGACATACTTATTTTCAGAATTTTGATTTTAGTGTCATTTTAAATAGCAAAATTATTGATTATAATTTCTACAGTACTTTTTCTTTCTTAGACTAACAATAAGAAAACCACAAAAATATATATTTTTTTAGTTTTTCAATTTTTTTTTAGTTTATTTCTTTTTTTATTGTATCATAGAAAAAGGGCTAAAAAAAAAAAAACTTTATTTAAATTTTTGACATACTTAATTTCAGAATCTTGATTTTAGTGTCGTTTTTTTTCAATTTTTTTTTTTATTGTCTCATAAAAAGGGGCTAAAAAAAAAAAAAAAACTTTATTACATTTTTTGACATACTTTTTTTCAGAATTTTGATTTTAGTGTCGTTTTAAATAGCAAAATTATTGATTATAATTTCTACAGTACTTTTTTTTTTCTTAAACTAACAATAAGAAAACCACAAAAATATATATTTTTTAATTTTTTTCAATTTTTTTTTTGTTTGTTTTTGATCTAAAGATTGCATAAAAAAATAAATAAATAACATTTCCGTGAGATAATCTCTGGACAAGGAAGCCATGTTTTTGTCGCATAGAAAATACTCTGTAATCTTAGACAATGAAAAACGAATTTCTGAATAAACAGTCCCGTAGCAGAAAGATAAACACAGCGCTGAGGTCAGTGGGGGGAATACGGGGAGGAGAGGAGAACTGGTTATACTGGAAGTGAGTGGAGCCGGTGAGAAGTGACGCAGGAAGGAAGATATAGGGACCGATTGTTCAGAGATGAGTTCCCTTTTCTTTTTTACTGCGATCTCCGATACGATCATTTTATAGATTAGGCTGCTTTCACACTGAAGGAACAGCAACAGTTGTTTCGGGTCGGTTTGCAGGCGCTATTCTTAGCACAATAGCGCCTGCAAAATAGAGGAAGGAGCAGAGTCCTCCAGCAGTGCAGAGTATTTCAGGAGAGGAGAGCCATAGAGGAAGGAGCAGAGTCCTCCAGCAGTGCAGAGTATTTCAGGAGAGGAGAGTTATAGAGGAAGGAGCAGAGTCCTCCAGCAGTGCAGAGTATTTCAGGAGAGGAGAGTTATAGAGGAAGGAGCAGAGTCCTCCAGCAGTGCAGAGTATTTCAGGAGAGGAGAGTTATAGAGGAAGGAGCAGAGTCCTCCAGCAGAGCAGAGTATTTCAGGAGAGGAGAGTTATAGAGGAAGGAGCAGAGTCCTCCAGCAGTGCAGAGTATTTCAGGAGAGGAGAGTTATAGAGGAAGGAGCAGAGTCCTCCAGCAGTGCAGAGTATTTCAGGAGAGGAGAGTTATAGAGGAAGGAGCAGAGTCCTCCAGCAGTGCAGAGTATTTCAGGAGAGGAGAGCCATAGAGGAAGGAGCAGAGTCCTCCAGCAGAGCACAGTATTTCAGGAAAAGAGAGTTATAGAGGAAGGAGCAGAGTCCTCCAGCAGTATTTCAGGAGAGGAGTTATAGAGGAAGGAGCAGAGTCCCTCAGCAGAGCAGAGTATTTCAGGAGAGGAGAGTTATAGAGAAGGAGCAGAGTCCTCCAGCAGTGCACAGTATTTCAGGAGAGGAGAGTTATAGAGGAAGGAGCAGAGTCCTCCAGCAGTGCAGAGTATTTCAGGAGAGGAGAGTTATAGAGGAAGGAGCAGAGTCCTCCAGCAGAGCAGAGTATTTCAGGAGAGGAGAGTTATAGAGGAAGGAGCAGAGTCCTCCAGCAGTGCAGAGTATTTCAGGAGAGGAGAGTTATAGAGGAAGGAGCAGAGTCCTCCAGCAGTGCAGAGTATTTCAGGAGAGGAGAGTTATAGAGGAAGGAGCAGAGTCCAGCAGCAGAGTATTTCAGGAGAGGAGAGTATAGAGGAAGGAGCAGAGTCCTCCAGCAGAGCAGAGTATTTCAGGAGAGGAGAGTTATAGAGGAAGGAGCAGAGTCCTCCAGCAGTGCAGAGTATTTCAGGAGAGGAGAGTTATTTAGAGGAAGGAGCAGAGTCCTCCAGCAGTGCAGAGTATTTCAGGAGAGGAGAGTTATAGAGGAAGGAGCAGAGTCCTCCAGCAGAGCAGAGTATTTCAGGAGAGGAGAGTTATAGAGGAAGGAGCAGAGTCCTCCAGCAGAGCAGAGTATTTCAGGAGAGGAGAGTTATAGAGGAAGGAGCAGAGTCCTCCAGCAGTGCAGAGTATTTCAGGAGAGGAGAGTTATAGAGGAAGGAGCAGAGTCCTCCAGCAGAGCAGAGTATTTCAGGAGAGGAGAGTTATAGAGGAAGGCAGAGTCCTCCAGCAGTGCAGAGTATTTCAGGAGAGGAGAGTTATAGAGGAAGGAGCAGAGTCCTCCAGCAGTGCAGAGTATTTCAGGAGAGAGAGAGAGTTATAGAGGAAGGAGCAGAGTCCTCCAGCAGTGCAGAGTATTTCAGGAGAGGAGAGAGTTAGAGAGGAAGGAGGAGAGTCCTCCAGCAGAGTATTTCAGGAGAGGAGAGTTATAGAGGAAGGAGCAGAGTCCTCCAGCAGAGCAGAGTATTTCAGGAGAGGAGAGTTATAGAGAGGAAGGAGCAGAGTCCTCCAGCAGTGCAGAGTATTTCAGGAGAGGAGAGTTATAGAGGAAGGAGCAGAGTCCTCCAGCAGTGCAGAGTATTTCAGGAGAGGAGAGTTATAGAGGAAGGAGCAGAGTCCTCCAGCAGAGCAGAGTATTTCAGGAGAGGAGAGTTATAGAGGAAGGAGCAGAGTCCTCCAGCAGAGCAGAGTATTTCAGGAGAGGAGAGTTATAGAGGAAGGAGCAGAGTCCTCCAGCAGTGCAGAGTATTTCAGGAGAGGAGAGTTATAGAGGAAGGAGCAGAGTCCTCCAGCAGAGCAGAGTATTTCAGGAGAGGAGAGTTATAGAGGAAGGAGCAGAGTCCTCCAGCAGTGCAGAGTATTTCAGGAGAGGAGAGTTATAGAGGAAGGAGCAGAGTCCTCCAGCAGTGCAGAGTATTTCAGGAGAGGAGAGTTATAGAGGAAGGAGCAGAGTCCTCCAGCAGTGCAGAGTATTTCAGGAGAGGAGAGTTATAGAGGAAGGAGCAGAGTCCTCCAGCAGAGCAGAGTATTTCAGGAGAGGAGAGTTATAGAGGAAGGAGCAGAGTCCTCCAGCAGAGCAGAGTATTTCAGGAGAGGAGAGTTATAGAGGAAGGAGCAGAGTCCTCCAGCAGAGCAGAGTATTTCAGGAGAGGAGAGTTATAGAGGAAGGAGCAGAGTCCTCCAGCAGTGCAGAGTATTTCAGGAGAGGAGAGTTATAGAGGAAGGAGCAGAGTCCTCCAGCAGAGCAGAGTTTTTCAGGAGAGGAGAGTTATAGAGGAAGGAGCAGAGTCCTCCAGCAGAGCAGAGTATTTCAGGAGAGGAGAGTTATAGAGGAAGGAGCAGAGTCCTCCAGCAGTGCAGAGTATTTCAGGAGAGGAGAGTTATAGAGGAAGGAGCAGAGTCCTCCAGCAGTGCAGAGTATTTCAGGAGAGGAGAGTCCTCCAGCAGAGCAGAGTATTTCAGGAGAGGAGAGTTATAGAGGAGGAGCAGAGTCCTCCAGCAGTGCAGAGTATTTCAGGAGAGGAGAGTTATAGAGGAAGGAGCAGAGTCCTCCAGCAGAGCAGAGTATTTCAGGAGAGGAGAGTTATAGAGGAAGGAGCAGAGTCCTCCAGCAGTGCAGAGTATTTCAGGAGAGGAGAGTTATAGAGGAAGGAGCAGAGTCCTCCAGCAGTGCAGAGTATTTCAGGAGAGGAGAGTTATAGAGGAAGGAGCAGAGTCCTCCAGCAGAGCAGAGTATTTCAGGAGAGGAGAGTTATAGAGGAAGGAGCAGAGTCCTCCAGCAGTGCAGAGTATTTCAGGAGAGGAGAGTTATAGAGGAAGGAGCAGAGTCCTCCAGTATTTCAGGAGAGGAGAGTTATAGAGGAAGGAGCAGAGTCCTTCAGGAGAGCAGAGTATTTCAGGAGAGTTATAGAGGAAGAGCAGAGTCCTCCAGCAGTGCAGAGTATTTCAGGAGAGGAGAGTTATAGAGGAAGGAGCAGAGTCCTCCTGCAGTGCAGAGTATTTCAGGAGAGGAGAGTTATAGAGGAAGGAGCAGAGTCCTCCAGCAGTGCAGAGTATTTCAGGAGAGGAGAGTTATAGAGGAAGGAGCAGAGTCCTCCAGCAGTGCAGAGTATTTCAGGAGAGGAGAGTTATAGAGGAAGGAGCAGAGTCCTCCAGCAGAGCAGAGTATTTCAGGAGAGGAGAGTTATAGAGGAAGGAGCAGAGTCCTCCAGCAGTGCAGAGTATTTCAGGAGAGGAGAGTATAGAGGAAGGAGCAGAGTCCTCCAGCAGTGCAGAGTATTTCAGGAGAGGAGAGTTATAGAGGAAGGAGCAGAGTCCTCCAGCAGTGCAGAGTATTTCAGGAGAGGAGAGTTATAGAGGAAGGAGCAGAGTCCTCCAGCAGTGCAGAGTATTTCAGGAGAGGAGAGTTATAGAGGAAGGAGCAGAGTCCTCCAGCAGAGCAGAGTATTTCAGGAGAGGAGAGTTATAGAGGAAGGAGCAGAGTCCTCCAGCAGAGCAGAGTATTTCAGGAGAGGAGAGTTATAGAGGAAGGAGAAGAGTCCTCCAGCAGAGCAGAGTATTTCAGGAGAGGAGAGTCCTCCAGCAGAGCAGAGTATTTCAGGAGAGGAGAGTTATAGAGGAAGGAGCAGAGTCCTCCAGCAGAGCAGAGTATTTCAGGAGAGGAGAGTTATAGAGGAAGGAGCAGAGTCCTCCAGCAGAGCAGAGTATTTCAGGAGAGGAGAGTTATAGAGGAAGGAGCAGAGTCCTCCAGCAGTGCAGAGTATTTCAGGAGAGGAGAGTTATAGAGGAAGGAGCAGAGTCCTCCAGCAGAGCAGAGTATTTCAGGAGAGCAGAGTTATAGAGGAAGGAGCAGAGTCCTCCAGCAGTGCAGAGTATTTCAGGAGAGGAGAGTTATAGAGAAGGAGCAGAGTCCTCCAGCAGTGCAGAGTATTTCAGGAGAGGAGAGTTATAGAGGAAGGAGCAGAGTCCTCCAGCAGTGCAGAGTATTTCAGGAGAGGAGAGTTATAGAGGAAGGAGCAGAGTCCTCCAGCAGTGCAGAGTATTTCAGGAGAGGAGAGTTATAGAGGAAGGAGCAGAGTCCTCCAGCAGTGCAGAGTATTTCAGGAGAGGAGAGTTATAGAGGAAGGAGCAGAGTCCTCCAGCAGTGCAGAGTATTTCAGGAGAGGAGAGTTATAGAGGAAGGAGCAGAGTCCTCCAGCAGAGTATTTCAGGAGAGGAGTTATAGAGGAAGGAGCAGAGTCCTCCAGCAGTGCAGAGTATTTCAGGAGAGGAGATATAGAGGAAGGAGCAGAGTCCTCCAGGAGAGGAGAGTTATAGAGGAAGGAGCAGAGTCCTCCAGCAGAGCAGAGTATTTCAGGAGAGGAGAGTTATAGAGGAAGGAGCAGAGTCCTCCAGCAGTGCAGAGTATTTCAGGAGAGGAGAGTATAGAGGAAGGAGCAGAGTCCTCAGCAGAGCAGAGTATTTCAGGAGAGGAGAGGAGAGGAAGGAGCAGAGTCCTCCAGCAGTGCAGAGTATTTCAGGAGAGGAGAGTTATAGAGGAAGGAGCAGAGTCCTCCAGCAGTGCAGAGTATTTCAGGAGAGGAGAGTTATAGAGGAAGGAGCAGAGTCCTCCAGCAGTGCAGAGTATTTCAGGAGAGGAGAGTTATAGAGGAAGGAGCAGAGTCCTCCAGCAGTGCAGAGTATTTCAGGAGAGGAGAGTTATAGAGGAAGGAGCAGAGTCCTCCAGCAGTGCAGAGTATTTCAGGAGAGGAGAGTTATAGAGGAAGGAGCAGAGTCCTCCAGCAGAGCAGAGTATTTCAGGAGAGGAGAGTTATAGAGGAAGGAGCAGAGTCCTCCAGCAGTGCAGAGTATTTCAGGAGAGGAGAGTTATAGAGAAGGAGCAGAGTCCTCCAGCAGAGCAGAGTATTTCAGGAGAGGAGAGTTATAGAGGAGGAGCAGAGTCCTCCAGCAGAGTATTTCAGGAGAGTTATAGAGGAAGGAGCAGAGTCCTCCAGCAGAGCAGATTATTTCAGGAGAGGAGAGTTATAGAAGGAGCAGAGTCCTCCAGCAGCAGAGTATTTCAGGAGAGGAGAGTTATAGAGGAAGGAGCAGAGTCCTCCAGCAGTGCAGAGTATTTCAGGAGAGGAGAGTTATAGAGGAGGGAGCAGAGTCCTCCAGCAGTGCAGAGTATTTCAGGAGAGGAGAGTTATAGAGGAAGGAGCAGAGTCCTCCAGCAGTGCAGAGTATTTCAGGAGAGGAGAGTTATAGAGGAAGGAGCAGAGTTCTCCAGCAGAGCAGAGTATTTCAGGAGAGGAGAGTTATAGAGGAAGGAGCAGAGTCCTCCAGCAGTGCAGAGTATTTCAGGAGAGGAGAGTTATAGAGGAAGGAGCAGAGTTCTCCAGCAGAGCAGAGTATTTCAGGAGAGGAGAGTTATAGAGGAAGGAGCAGAGTCCTCCAGCAGTGCAGAGTATTTCAGGAGAGGAGAGTTATAGAGGAAGGAGCAGAGTCCTCCAGCAGTGCAGAGTATTTCAGGAGAGGAGAGTTATAGAGGAAGGAGCAGAGTCCTCCAGCAGTGCAGAGTATTTCAGGAGAGGAGAGTTATAGAGGAAGGAGCAGAGTCCTCCAGGAGTATTTCAGGAGAGGAGAGTTAGAGGAAGGAGCAGAGTCCTCCAGCAGAGTATTTCAGGAGAGGAGAGTTATAGAGGAAGGAGCAGAGTCCTCCAGCAGTGCAGAGTATTTCAGGAGAGGAGAGTTATAGAGGAAGGAGCAGAGTCCTCCAGCAGTGCAGAGTATTTCAGGAGAGGAGAGTTATAGAGGAAGGAGCAGAGTCCTCCAGCAGAGCAGAGTATTTCAGGAGAGGAGAGTTATAGAGGAAGGAGCAGAGTCCTCCAGTATTTCAGGAGAGGAGAGTTATAGAGGAAGGAGCAGAGTCCTCCAGCAGTGCAGAGTATTTCAGGAGAGGAGAGTTATAGAGGAAGGAGCAGAGTCCTCCAGCAGTGCAGAGTATTTCAGGAGAGGAGATATAGAGGAAGGAGCAGAGTCCTCCAGCAGTGCAGAGCAGAGCAGAGTATTTCAGGAGAGGAGAGTTATAGAGGAAGGAGAGGAGAGTTATAGAGGCAGGTGCAGAGTCCTCCAGCAGAGTATTTCAGGAGAGGAGAGTTATAGAGGAAGGAGCAGAGTCCTCCAGCAGAGTATTTCAGGAGAGGAGAGTCCTCCAGCAGTGCAGAGTATTTCAGGAGAGGAGAGTTATAGAGGAAGGAGCAGAGTCCTCCAGCAGTGCAGAGTATTTCAGGAGAGGAGAGTTATAGAGGAAGGAGCAGAGTCCTCCAGCAGTGCAGAGTATTTCAGGAGAGGAGAGTTATAGAGGAAGGAGCAGAGTCCTCCAGCAGTGCAGAGTATTTCAGGAGAGGAGAGTTATAGAGGAAGGAGCAGAGTCCTCCAGCAGTGCAGAGTATTTCAGGAGAGGAGAGTTATAGAGGAAGGAGCAGAGTCCTCCAGCAGAGTATTTCAGGAGAGGAGAGTTATAGAGGAAGGAGCAGAGTCCTCCAGCAGTGCAGAGTATTTCAGGAGAGGAGAGTTATGAGGAAGGAGCAGAGTCCTCCAGCAGAGCAGAGTATTTCAGGAGAGGAGAGTTATAGAGGAAGGAGCAGAGTCCTCCAGCAGTGCAGAGTATTTCAGGAGGGGAGAGTTATAGAGGAAGGAGCAGAGTCCTCCAGCAGTGCAGAGTATTTCAGGAGAGGAGAGTTATAGAGGAAGGGGCAGAGTCCTCCAGCAGTGCAGAGTATTTCAGGAGAGGAGATTTAGAGGAAGGAGCAGAGTCCTCCCCCTCCAATCCCCTGCCGAGAACTGCCCGACCACTCAACTACAAATATAAATTGAAATAGAAAGAAGAAAAAAAAAATATATATATATATATTACATCTATCTATCGATCGATCTATCCATCTAGTGATAGATAGAGATATATATAAATATAATATATATATATATATATATATATTTTATTATATATATATTTTTTATTATATATATATATATATAATATATATATAAATATTTTTTATATATTTTTTTGTTATATAGATATATAATAATTGTAAATATATATATATATTTATATATATATTATATATATATATATATATATATATATATATATATATATATATATATATATATATATATATTATATATATATATATATATATATATATATATATATATAAAACAAAAACAAAAAAAAAAATATATATATATATATATATACTGTATTCAACAACAAAAAAATTGAATTTTTGTAATTATTTTCTTCTATCTTTTCATGTGACAACACTGAAGAAATGACACTTGTCTACAATGTAAAGTAGTGAGTGTACAGCTTGTATAACAGTGTAAATTTGCCGTCCCCTCAAAATAACTCAACACACAGCCATTAATGTCTAAACCGCTGGCAACAAAAGTCAGTACACCCCCTAAGTGAAAATGTCCAAATTGGGCCCGATTAGCCATTTTTCCCTCCCCCGGTGTCATGTGACTCGTTAACGTTACAAGGTCTCAGTTGTGATTGGGGAGCAGGTGTGTTAAATTTGGTGTTATCGCTCTCACTCCCTCATACTGGTCACTGGAAGTTCAACATGGAACCTCATGGCAAAGAACTCTCTGAGGATCTGAAAAAAAGAATAGTTGCTGTACATAAAGATGGCCTAGGCTATAAGAAGATTGCCAAGACCCGGAAACTGAGCTGCAGCACGGTGGCCAAGACCATACAGGGGTATAACAGGACAGGTTCCACTCAGGACAGGCCTCGCCATGGTCCACCAAAGAAGTTGAGGTCACGTGCTCAGCGTCATATCCAGAGGTTGTCTTTGGGAAATAGATGTATGAGTGCTGCCAGCATTGCTGCAGAGGTTGAAGGGGTGGGGGGGTCAGCCTGTCAGTGCTCAGACCATACACCGCACACTGCATCAAATTGGTCTGCATGGCTGTCATCCCAGAAGGAAGCCTCTTCTAAAGATAATGCACAAGAAAGTCCGCAAACAGTTTGCTTAAGACAAGCAGACTAAGGACATGGATTACTGGAACCATGTCCTGTGGTCTGATGAGACCAAGATAAACTTATTTGGTGTCAGATGGTGACAAGCGTGTGTGGGGGCAACCAGGTGAGGAGTACAAAAACAAGTGTGTCTTGTCTACAGTCAAGCATGGTGGTGGGAGTGTCATGGTGGTGGGAGTGTCATGGTGGTGGGAGTGTCATGGTCTGGGGCTGCATGAGTGCTGCCGGCACTGGGAAGCTACAGATCATTGGGAGAGAGCGAAAGGCAGGGCTCAGGTGAGTGCCGAAGGCAGGGCTTGGAAGAGCGTAGAAGTCAGCACTTGGGAGGGCGCATTAGGCAGGGCTCAGGAGAGAGCGGAAGGCAGGGCTTGGAAGTGTGCTGAAGGCAGCATCGGGAGAGTGCGGGAGGCAGCGCTCAGAAGGGTGCGGAAGGCAGTGCTCGGGAGAGAGCGGAAGGCAGGGCTCAGGAGAGTGCGGAAGGCAGAACTCGGTAAAGTGAGGAAGGCAGGGCTCAGTAAAGTGAGGAAGGCAGGGCTCGGTAGAGTGTGGAAGGCACGGCTCGGGAGAGTGAGGAAGGCAGGGCTCGGGAGAGTGCGGAAGGCAGGGCTCGGGAGAGTGTGGAAGGCAGGGCTCGGGAGAGTATGGAAGGCAGAGCTTGGTAAAGTGAGGAAGACAGGGCTCGGGAGAGTGTGGAAGGCAGGGCTCAGTAAAGTGAGGAAGGCAGGGCTCAGTAAAGTGAGGAAGGCAGGGCTCGGGAGAGTGTGGAAGGCACGGCTCGGGAGAGTGAGGAAGGCACGGCTCGGGAGAGTGAGGAAGGCAGGGCTCGGGAGAGTGAGGAAGGCAGGGCTCGGGAGAGTGCGGAAGGCAGGGCTCGGGAGAGTGTGGAAGGCAGGGCTCGGGAGAGTGCGGAAGGCAGGGCTCGTGAGAGTGAGCAAGGCAGGGCTTGGGAGAGTGAGGAAGGCAGCGCTCAGAAGGGTGCGGAAGGCAGTGCTCGGGAGAGAGCGGAAGGCAGGGCTCAGGAGAGTTCGGAAGGCAGGGCTCAGTAGAGTTCGGAAGGCAGGGCTCGGTAAAGTGAGGAAGGCAGGGCTCGGGAGAGTGAGAAAGGCAGGGCTCGGGAGAGTGCGGAAGGCAGGGCTTGGGAGAGTGAGGAAGGCAGTGCTCGGGAGAGAGTGGGGAAGGTATCGCTCGGGAGAGTGTGGAAGGCAGGGCTCAGTAAAGTGAGGAAGGCAGGGCTCGGTAAAGTGAGGAAGGCAGGGCTCGGGAGAGTGTGGAAGGCAGGGCTCGGTAAAGTGAGGAAGGCAGAGCTCGGTAAAGTGAGGAAGGCAGAGCTTAGTAAAGTGAGGAAGGCAGGGCTCAGTAAAGTGAGGAAGGCAGGGCTCGGGAGAGTGTGGAAGGCAGGGCTCGGGAGAGTGTGGAAGGCAGGGCTCGGGAGAGTGGGGAAGGCAGGGCTCGGGAGAGTGTGGAAGGCCGGGCTCGGTAAAGTGAGGAAGGCAGGGCTCAGTAAAGTGAGGAAGGCAGGGCTCGGGAAAGTGAGGAGGGCAGGGCTCGGTAAAGTGAGGAAGGCAGGGCTCGGGAGAGTGAGGAAGGCAGGGCTCGGTAAAGTGAGGAAGGCAGGGCTCAGTAAAATGAGGAAGGCAGGGCTCAGTAAAGTGAGGAAGGCAGGGCTCGGGAGAGTGTGGAAGGCAGGGCTCGGTAAAGTGAGGAAGGCAGGGCTCAGTAAAGTGAGGAGGGCAGGGCTAGGTAAAGTGAGGAAGGCAGGGCTCGGGAGAGTGTGGAAGGCAGGGCTCGGGAGAGAGCGGAAGGGAGAGAGGAAGGCAGGGCTCAGTAAAGTGAGGAGGGCAGGGCTTGGTAAAGTGAGGAAGGCAGGGCTGGAGAGAGTGTGGAAGGCAGGGCTCGGTAAAGTGAGGAAGGCAGGGCTCAGTAAAGTGAGGAGGGCAGGGCTTGGTAAAGTGAGGAAGGCAGGGCTCGGGAGAGTGTGGAAGGCAGAGCTCGGTACAGTGAGGAAGGCAGGGCTCGGTAAAGTGAGGAAGGCAGGGCTCGGTAAAGTGAGGAAGGCAGGGCTCGGTAAAGTGAGGAAGGCAGGGCTCGGGAGAGTGTGGAAGGCAGGGCTGGAGAGAGTGAGGAAGGCAGGGCTCGCGAGAGAGCGGAAGGCAGGGCTGGAGAGAGTGAGGAAGGCAGGGCTGGAGAGAGTGAGGAAGGCAGGGCTCGGGAGAGTGTGGAAGGCAGGGCTGGAGAGAATGCTGAAGGCAGGGTTCGGGAGAGTGAGGAAGGCAGGGCTCGGGAGAGTGCGGAAGGCAGGGCTCGGGAGAGTGTGGAAGGCAGGGCTCGGGAGAGAGCGGAAGGGAGAGAGCGGAAGGCAGGGCTTGAGAGAATGCTGAAGGCAGGGCTGGAGAGAGTGCGGAAGGCAGGGCTGGAGAGAGTGTGGAAGACGGGGCTGGAGAGAGTGCGGAAGGCGGGGCTGGAGAGAGTGCGGAAGGCGGGGCTTGAGAGAATGCTGAAGGCAGGGCTGGAGAGAGTGCGGAAGGCAAGGCTCGGGAGAGAGCGGAAGGCAGGGCTGGAGAGAGTGCGGAAGGCAGGGCTCGCGAGAGTGCGGAAGGCAGGGCTGGAGAGAGTGCGGAAGGCAGGGCTGGAGAGAGTGCGGAAGGCAGGGCTCGGGAGAGAGCGGAAGGCAGGGCTGTAGAGAGTGCGGACGGCAAGGCTCGGGAGAGAGCGGAAGGCAGGGCTGGAGAGAGTGCGGAAGGCAGGGCTCGGGAGAGTGCGGAAGGCAGGGCTCGGGAGAGTGTGGAAGGCAGGGCTGGAGAGAATGCTGAAGGCAGGGCTGGAGAGAGTGCGGAAGGCAGGGCTCGGGAGAGTGCGGAAGGCAGGGCTCGGGAGAGTGTGGAAGGCAGGGCTGGAGAGAATGCTGAAGGCAGGGCTGGAGTGAGTGTGGAAGGCGGGGCTGTAGAGAGTGCGGAAGGCGGGGCTGGAGCGAGTGCGGAAGGCGGGGCTGGAGCAATTGGGTATTATATTGTGTTTGTGTGCATTAAAATTCATTCAATTAAATTTTTTCCAAAAACATTATATAAAAAACAACCGCTGGCTGTGCAAATACTGTGTGACCTTAAGTTTGCAACGACTGCCATTTTATTCTCTAGGGCTTCTGTTTAAAAAAAAAAAAATGTTTGGGGGTTCCAAGTAATTTTTTTGCAAAAAAAAAAATACAGATCTTTACCGGGAACATCCCGTCAGTCTATACATTTCCCATATATTAATTTCATCCATAGGAGGACCTGTCATCAGATATATCCCACATATAGAAAAACAGCATGCTGGGTAATGTGTTAGTATGACCCTTGCTCACCTTATCACTGGGGGGGGGGGGGGGAGACTGAGGAGATGCTCCCTCCTCCTTCTACAAAAGTTACAATGTACAGTCTGATCACTGGGGGAGGGGAGACTGAGGAAATGCTTCCTCTAGCCTGCAGCAGACTGATGACATCATATCAGCCTAGGCAAAGTCACTGGAGCTCAGGAACGGCTTTTTAATGTGAAAAGGTGGAGCTTTACCGAACAATGACCCTGTTACTGTATATGGGGGCCACCAAGTTGTCATTGGCTATCCCTTGCAGGGAATGATAGCATATGGGGGTCACCAAGTTGTCATTGGTTGTTCTTTGTGGGAGGGGGGGGGGGGGCGTGGTAACATATGGGGTCACTAAGTTTTTTTTATTGGTTGTCCCTTGCAGACAATGTATCCCATCTCAGTACAGCCACCTTCGATGGTCTCCCACACAACGATGGTAACACAAGCCGCACCAAACGGCTGGAGTTCCGGAATCTGCGACTGCTGCGAAGACATGGGCACATGTAAGTGTCACTCTCCCCTGAGGAAGCACACACACCATCTGTGGGGTTCATAGAGCTTTTAAAATACAGGGATATGCAAATCTTCCCCTAATTCCCACTTTGACGATTGTCCCTGGTTCCGCAGGGGCGGGACTTATCACAAAAAAACAAGTTCTTTATACTTCCCTGTTTAAAAACTGAACTAGGCATGACTGGCCATAAGAAGCGTTCCTGGGGAGCGCCAGGCAAGTGGGAGAGCTCAGGAAAACCTTTCACACAACATTCTGGAACCACATAGCAGACGTCTGCAATCGGTATTGACCACTCTGCCTAGGGCCAGTGAAGTTTTGAGAATAACAGCCATCCCATAATTCTTTGTGGCCAAGTAAGCACTGGATTGCAGAGCATGCGAGGAGCACTGTAGATGGGTAAGGCTGCGCCAGTCCTGGGCAGAGCAGGCGGTGCAAATCTTCCCCTAATTCTCAATACTACAATTGTCTCTGGTTCCGCAGGGGCGGGACTTAGCATGCAAAAAGCTCTTTAAAAGGAAGTATAATGGCCCCTATTTGATTAACTTCTAGAATGTCTTACAGATACATATTTATCACAACGTGTGGCCTCAATACCCAGTGTGCAAACATGCTAGGCTTTCCTATAATAAGAAAGTCCAGCACTGACTGCCTGCTTGCAGGCAGCCTGTGTACAACTGACTAAAATCTCATTCTCTGCTAGATAGGATTTCCCATGATATAATGGAGTTTCTCCCGTCTCTTCTCAGGTTGTTTTGCCTATTGGCTCTTCCCCTGCTTCCAGTGCGCGACAGTCAGCGACCACGGCGAGTGTCTGTGCCTCCCCCTGCTGGACACAGGATGCTTAGGCTGGTCTCCAGCTTGCCCCCCTATATCTCTGGCGATGCGGGCATCTGTCCGGGAGCGGTACAAAATCCCTGTAAGTATCTGGCTGTGGCTGAAGTATGACTAGGAGGATGACAGACCTGAGGAACCCTCGAATGAAATGATTACTATTGCATAGCCAGAATTTGGCTTAGAGTGGGAGGGGCTTAAAGGGGGGATCATTAAACATAATCTGTGCCTAGTTGCTATATACATGGCACACATATAACAGTCCTTGTACCCACAGAATATTCCTAATTACTGCACCATATCTGACAGCCACACAGACACAGATAAACCTCAGAACAAAGAATATTGTATTCAAAAATTAAACATTTCCATTGCATTGCATATGCTTTCATGCAGACAGAAAGGACTGACTACCTGAGCCAACCTTCAAGAGGAACCGCAATACAATTAGAAGTTGGATTCTGGTGTAAAGGGAAACTCTGATGTAAGGGGGTGTTTGGTCACCAGAGCCCCCTCTCTCCATTTACACAACAGTCCCCAGAGTCCCCCCATACTTCAGACTTTGCAGAGTTCTCCTTTACATCAGACTTCGCAGAGTTCTCCTTTACATCAGACTGCACAAATTTCCCCTTTACATCAGACTCTACAGAGTTCCTTTTTACATCAGACTCCACAGAGCTCCCCTTTACATCAGACTCTACAGAGTTCCCCTTTACATCAGACTCCACAGAGTTCCCCTTTACATCAGACTCCCCAGAGTTCCCCTTTACATCAGACTCCCCAGAGTTCCCCTTTACATCAGACTCCACAGAGCTCCCCTTTACATCAGACTCCACAAAGTTCTCCCTTACATCAGACTCCACAGAGTTCCCCTTTACATCAGACTCCCCAGAGTTCCCCTTTACATCAGACTCCACAGAGTTCTCCCTTACATCAGACTACGCAGCATTGTCCTTTACATCAGACTTCGCAGAGTTCTCCTTTACATCAGACTGCACAAATTTCCCCTTTACATCAGACTCCACAGAGTTCCCTTTTACATCAGACTCCACAGAGCTCCCCTTTACATCACAGTCCACAAAGTTCTCCCTTACATCAGACTCCACAGAGTTCCCTTTTACATCAGACTCCCCAGAGTTCCCCTTTACATCAGACTCCCCAGAGTTCTCCTTTACATCAGACTCCACAGAGTTCCCCTTTACATCAGACTCCACAGAGTTCTCCCTTTACATCAGACTGCACAAAGTTCCCCTTTACATTAGACTCCACAGAGTTCTCCCTTACATCAGACTACGCAGCATTGTCCTTTACATCAGACTTCGCAGAGTTCTCCTTTACATCAGACTCCACAGAGCTCCCCTTTACATCACAGTCCACATTGTCCTTTACATCAGACTCCACAGAGTTCCCTTTTACATCAGACTCCACAGAGCTCCCCTTTACATCACACTCCACAAAGTTCTCCCTTACATCAGACTCCACAGAGTCCCGTTTACATCAAACTCCACAGAGTTCCCTTTTACATAAAAACTTTGCAGAGTTCTCCTTTACATCAGACTCCACAGAGTTCCCCTTTACATCAGACTCCACAGAGTTCCCCTTTACATCAGACTCCACAGAGTTCCCCCTTACATCAGACTACGCAGAGTTCTCCTTTACATCAGACTCCACAGAGTTCCCCCTTTACATCAGACTTCGCAGAGTTCTCCTTTACATCAGACTTCACAGAGTTCTCCTTTACATCAGACTCCACAGAGTTCCCCTTTACTTTAAAATCCGATCGTGTGTGGGCTCTAGCAGACTTTTTCCTTCGGAATTTGTGCTGGAAAAAATTTGAGAGCAGGACCTAAAATTTTTCCAACAAAATCCGATCTGATTTGTTCCGATCGTATGTAGAGAATTACGATGCACCAAGTGCCACGCATG
Source organism: Lithobates sylvaticus (assembly GCA_028564925.1). NCBI lineage: Eukaryota > Metazoa > Chordata > Amphibia > Anura > Ranidae > Lithobates > Lithobates sylvaticus. Next base: position 19,732,313 of record CM053029.1, read on the forward strand.
CTCAGAATAAATTTGGGGACGAAAGCTATTGGCTACTGGCCTCTTCGTAGTCCCGTCGTACGTTTTGTACGTCACCTCGTTAGAAACGATCAGATTTTCCAACAACTTTGTGCGACCGTGTGTATGCAAGACAAGTTTCGGCCAAAATCGGTCGGGAAAAAAAACGATGGATTTTGTTGTCGGAATGTCCGACCGTGTGTATGGGGGCATAAAACAAAAAAGAAATAAATGGAGACACGTTTTTAACAATTCCTTTATTAGAAAAAAAAAGTGTAGTAGTACAATGTAGCCCTTACCCATTCACATGGAGGGAGGGTGGGATCTGGGGGCCCCCTTGTTAACGGGGGCTTCCAGACTCCGATAAGCCGCCCTCCCCCAGGCCCTGACAACCACAGCCCAGGGTTGTCGAGAAGAGACCCTGGTCCCCATCAACATGGCTCTGCCCCCCACCCCAGAGCACCCACTCCTCCATGTTGAGGGCATGCAGCCTGGTATGGTTTGGTGGGGGCTCGCTCGTCCCCCCTTTTCCTGAACTGCCATGTTCCTTCCCTGGATAAGAGTCTAGTATGGATTTTGGGTGGGGCACGCGCCTTTTTTTTTTTTTTTGGCGTGGGGTTCCCCTTAAAATCCACACCTAAAATTGACTCTTTTTTTTTCTTTATGCCATTTTTGCTGCAGCAGGTTCTATACATGGTACAGATGCGCCACTTTACAGTGAGACTAAGGGGACCCCCAGTCACTATATTTAAAGGAATTTTTAATTTTTATTGTTGCACTTTAAGCATCATTAAAATCACTGCCCCTGAAAAAACTATATTTTTTTAGAAAAAAAATAGCATTTATACATGTCCCCTAGAGTAGTACCCGGACCCACATAACCAATTTATAGCCAATAACATGCAAATAATCCTTCAAAATTAGCACTTTTGATTTTTCCTGTTGGGCTTCCATAGGCTTAAATTGCCAGAGCACTAAGTGTCATTTCTGTCTGCTGCCTCCTTCCTCTGCTATCTGCACGAGTCACTTATGACAATGTTTTCTGACACCAAGAGAAAAAAGGAGACAGGGGAAGGACCTCCAGCACACAGCCTGTGATTGACAGCCTCAGCTTTGTTCCTGTGTGAATGGGGGTGTCTTCCCTCCAATCAGCTCTCAGAGCTCTCCTCGCTGTGTTTTGCTGGGTGTAGCTTCAGCTCTCCGCCCCTCTTTTTCTGAAATCTCAGACAAGCTTTATAATTCAGCACTTTTAATGGATGTAGAGAAGAGAGGGTAGATGGAAGGGTTTACAACCACTTCATGGGCCAGGAGGCTTCAGGCACACAGCTGGAAATAATTCCTCATGAAATTTGTGTGTCGGGGCTCAGAAGGTGTAATACTCTGTTCATGTCAATGTCATCCTAAAGCCAGATTGTACCAAATGGTAAATGACATGGTACGCTCCGCAAGAGACCCCGCCTCTTCTAAATACACCCCCTTCTGGGAGTGGAGGAAAAGACTCATTTATTATCACTGGTACATGTATATTGTATTCTCCTTCAATGGAAGAAGGCCTAAAGACCTAATAACTCTTCTCTCCCACATCTCTTTTCTCCCTTCTCTCTCTTCTCACTCCTTTCTTCCCTCCCTTCCCCCTCTACTTTCTCTCTTTTACCCTTTTCTCTTCCTCTCCTCTACTTATTATATCTCATCCACCCTCCTCTCTACTATTCTCTTCTCTCCTCCTTCTCTCTCTCTCTTTTCTCTCTTCTCTCCCCTCTACCCCTTCTCTCTCCCACTCTTCTCCTGCTCTCTCCTCTCTCCCCTCACTCTCTCTTTTCCCTTCTCTCTCCTCTTTTTTTCCTCTCCACCCCTCACTCTCCTTTCCTCACTCGCTCTCCTCACGCCCCTCACTTTCCTTTCTCTGCTCTCTCTCCTCTACCCCTCACTCCACTCTCTCGCCTCTCTCTCTCTCCTCACTCTCCTTTTCCCTTCTTTCTACTCTCTCTCTTTTCCTACCCCTAACTCTTCTTTCCCCTCTCTCTCTCTCTCTCTCACCCCCCCTCTCCTTTCCCCCTGTGGTCTCTCACCCTCTCTCCCTTCCCCCTGTGCTCTCTCTCACCCCCTCTCATTTCCCCCTGTGCTCTCTCTCACCCCCTCTCCTTTCTCCCTGTGCCCTCTCTCACCCTCCTCTCCCTTTCCCCTGTGCTCTCTCTCACCTCCCTCTCCTTTCCCCCTGTGCTGTCTCTCACCCCCTCCTTTCCCCCTGTGCTCTCTCTCACCCCCTCTCATTTCCCCCTGTGCTCTCTCTCACCCCCTCTCCTTTCTCCCTGTGCTCTCTCTCACTCTCCTCTCCTTTCCCCTGTGCTCTCTCTCACCTCCCTCTCCTTTCCCCCTGTGCTCTCTCTCACCCCCCTCTACTTCCCCCCTGTGCTCTCTCTCTCTCTCCCACTCTCCTGTCCCCCTGTGCTCTCTCTCACCCCTTCTCCTTTCCCCCTGTGCTCTCTCTCACCCCCTCTTCTTTCTCCCTGTGCCCTCTCTCACCCTCCTCTCCTTTTCCCCTGTGCTCTCTCTAACCTCCCTCTCCTTTCCCCCTGTGCTCTCTCTCACCCCCTCCTTTCCCCCTGTGCTCTCTCTCACCACCCCTCTCATTTCCCCCTGTGCTCTCTCTCACCCCCTCTCTTTTCTCCCTGTGCTCTCTCTCATCCTCCTCTCCTTTCCCCCTGTGCTCTCTCTCAACTCCCTCTCCTTTCCCCCTGTGCTCTCTCTCACCCCCTCTCCTTCCCCCCTGTGCTCTCTCTCTCTCCCACTCTCCTTTCCCCCTGTGCTCTCTCTCACCCCTTCTCCTCTCCCCCCCCTGTGCTCCCTCTCTCCCCCTCTCCTTTCCCCCTGTGCTCTCTCTCACCCCCCTCTCTCCTTCCCCCCTGTGCTCTCCCTCTCTCTCCCCTCTCCTTCCCCCCTGTGCTCTCTCTCTCTCCCCCTCCTTTCCCCCTGTGCTCTCTCTCACCCCCTCTCCTTTCCCCCTGTGCTCTCTCTCCCCCCTCTCCTTCCCCCCTCTCTCTCTCTCTCCCCCTCTCCTTTCCCCCTGTGCTCTCTCTCACCCCCTCTCCTTTCCCCCTGTGCTCTCTCTCACCCCCCCTTTCCCCCTGTGCTCTCTCTCACCCCCTCTCATTTCCCCCTGTGCTCTCTCTCACCCCCTCTCCTTTCTCCCTGTGCTCTCTCTCTCACCCTCCTCTCCTTTCCCCCTGTGCTCTCTCTCACCCCCTCCCTTTTCCCCCTGTGCTTTCTCTCTCACCCCTTCTCCTTTCCCCCTGTGCTCTCTCTCTCACCCCCTCTCCTTTCTCCCTGTGCCCTCTCTCACCCTCCTCTCCTTTTCCCCTGTGCTCTCTCTCACCTCCCTCTCCTTTCCCCCTGTGCTCTCTCTCACCCCCTCCTTTCCCCCTGTGCTCTCTCTCACCCCCTCTCATTTCCCTCTGTGCTCTCTCTCACCCCCTCTCCTTTCTCCCTGTGCTCTCTCTCATCCTCCTCTCCTTTCCCCCTGTGCTCTCTCTCACCCCCCTCTCCTTTCCCCCTGTGCTCTCTCTCACCCCCTCTCCGTCCCCCCTGTGCTCTCTCTCTCTCCCCTCTCCTTTCCCCCTGTGCTCTCTCTACCCCTTCTCCTTTCCCCCTGTGCTCTCTCTCTCCCACTCTCCTTTCCCCCTCTCTCTCTCACCCCTTCTCCTTTCCCCCCTGTGCTCTCTCTCCCCCCCTCTCCTTCCCCCCTGTGCTCTCTCTCTCTCCCCCTCTCCTTTCCCCCTGTGCTCTCTCTCTCTCCCCTCTCCTTTCCCCCTGTGCTCTCTCTCACCCCCCTCTCCTTTCCCCCTGTGCTTTCTCTCTCACCCCTTCTCCTTTCCCCCTGTGCTCTCTCTCTCCCCCCTCTCCTTCCCCCCTGTGCTCTCTCTCTCTCCCCTCTCCTTTCCCCCTGTGCTCTCTCTCTTACCCCCCTCTCGCTTTTCCCCCTGTGCTCTCTCTCACCCCCTCTCCTTTCCCCCTGTGCTCTCTCACCCCCCTCTCCTTCCCCCCTGTGCTCCTTCTCTCTCCCCCCAGGGATCGATCTGCGATGACTGCTGTATGCTGTATTGGTGTTTGTGCTGTGCCTGGTGCCAGATGGCTCGAGAGATCAAGAGATACAAGCGACCGGCTTCCATCATGACGGCTCAGACCACCACGGTGACGATGCCAGGGCAGACCGTCATGTACCCCGCCCCCTCATACCAACCCCAACCAACAAACGTTATAAATGTGAACACTGTGAACACAGGGCGCTAGTGGAAGGACAAAGCCGACCTTCTCAGTGGAGGTCCACCACCCAACGGGGAGACACTGAGACAGACACGGGGGGATGGGGTAGTCACTGTTTGATGGAACGCATGATAAATATGATTAAGAATCATTTTAGACAAATCTTTAAATCACTTTTAAGTCCTTGTTTTAGATTTTTTTTCTGATTGAAATAAAAATGATCGATGTGTTAGTGGGAACATCCTACAATAAAGTATCTTTTCTGCTCCAACTGTATTATTATATTTTTATTTATACTAAAGATAAGAGGAAGGTTGGTGTGAGAAGTTATTAAAAACCAGCCAATGGAATCATTTCACATTCCATATGTCAGCAGCTATCTCCAACATTGGTGGAACGATCGAGGAAATGTTCAATCGCTGTAAAATGGACGTTGGAGAATTGTTGGGCAAAATGCACGCTCTTGTGCTTCAATGAACAATACAGCGAATGTCTCCGCCAGTCCTCTTGTGTTTTCTTTCATACGTCACCAAATCATGGTTCAGTCCCAGCAGCAGTGGGGGCTGGTGATCAAAATATTTGGGGGGCGCAAACGAAATGAAAAATTCTGAAAAATACCGAAACAAAAACATCAAATGCAGCCACTGTGCCCATCAAATGCAGCCACTGTGCCCATCAAATGCAGCCACTGTGCCCATCATATGCAGCCAACTGTGCCCATCATATGCAGCCAACTGTGCCCATCATATGCAGCCACTGTGCCCATCATATACAGCTAACTGTGCCCATCATATACAGCTAACTGTGCCCATCATATACAGCTAACTGTGCCCATTATATGCAGCCACTGTGCCCATCATATGAAGCTAACTGTACCCATCATATGCAGCCACTGTACCATCAATTGCAGCCACTGTGCCCATCAAATGCAGCCACTGCCCATCATATGCAGCCACTTTGCCCATTATATTCAGCTAACTGTGCCCATCAAATGCAGCCAAATGTGCCCATCATATTCAGCTAACTGTGCCCAGCAAATGCAGCCACTGTGTCCACCATATGCAGCCACTGTCCCCATGTGTTGGAGATTTTGAATATTTAAAATGGAATTGGATTGCCATGCCCCATCGGATGTGTATATGTGTGCATGTATATATATGTGTATATATATTCATATATATTTTTATGACAGGCAAGATAGACTTTTTCCATAGATTGACTGTGCCCAGGTGTTAATTGAATATCCTTTGTTCTCTTACAATAGATGGCTCCTTCCCCCCAGGGGTCATTACCTAGTTGGAACTGGTGGTTCACTAAGCTTGGAGACTACCTGACAAACAGGAGTTTTGTCTTTAGAAAAGGACCAATCACGGAGCTAGATACAATGCACTTCTGAACCAATGAGGTGTTTCATTGATAGGAGTGGGTTACTCTAACAACATAAAACCAATAGTTTAGGGATACGAGCCTCTCTTAGCCTGATTGTCTGGACATGTGAGCTGCCGGGGTAATGTACTCTCTCTCTCCCCCCCCCCTCTCTCTCTCTCTCTCTCTCTCTCTCTCTCTCTCCCTCCCCTCTCCCTCTTTCTCTCTCTCTCTCTCCCCCCCCCTCTCTCTCTCTCTCTCTCTCTCTCTCCCTCTCTCTCTCTCCCTCTCCCTCTTTCTCCTAGGACTTTAATATGTTTTGGTAACCTTGTTGATCAGTGTATATCTGTTGTAAATCATTATGTGGCCTTAAATATCTCCTAAGAACTATCTTTGTAAACACTGGCAACATGGCATTTATAACATCTCTATACTATGTTGGGTAATCTAAAATGTTTCTTTATTATGTTTCTTTACTATATAAATAAATTGTAATTGTTTATCTATTCGCACGGTTATCGTACGTTTATATTCTTATACAGACAAAGGTTTAAGCACTTTAATCGTGTTATTCACTCTATCATTTTTGTATCTATAATGATTTTAACTAAGCTAGAATTTCAGCTTTAACACCCATCATATTCAGCTAACTGTGCCCAGCAAATGCAGCCAACTATGCCCATCATATGCAGCCAACTGTGCCCATCATATGCAGCCAACTGTGCCCATCATATGCAGCCACTGTGCCCATCATATGCAGCCACTGTGCCCATCATATACAGCTAACTGTGCCCATCATATACAGCTAACTGTGCCCATCATATACAGCCACTGTGCCCATCATATAAAGCTAACTGTACCCATCATATGCAGCCACTGTACCATCAATTGCAGCAACTGTGCCCATCAAATGCAGCCACTGTGCCCATCATATGCAGCCACTGTGCCCATCATATTCAGCTAACTGTGCCCATCAAATGCAGTCAACTGTGCCCATCATATTCAGCTAACTGTGCCCAGCAAATGCAGCCACTGTGCCCATCATATGCAGCCAATGTGCCCATCATATACAGCTAACTGTGCCCATTATATGCAGCCACTTTGCCCATCATATGACGCTAACTGTACCCATCATATGCAGCCACTGTACCATCAATTGCAGCCACTGTGCCCATCAAATGCAGCCACTTTGCCCATCATATTCAGCTAACTGTGCCCATCAAATGCAGCCAAACTGTGCCCATCATATTCAGCTAACTGTGCCCAGCAAATGCAGCCACTGTGTCCATCATATGCAGCCACTGTCCCCATCATATTCAGCTAACTGTGCCCAGCAAATGCAGCCAACTATGCCCATCATATGCAGCTAACTGTGCCCATAATATGCAGCCACTGTGCCCATCATATGCAGCTAACTGTGCCCATCATATGCAGCCACTGTGCCATCATATGCAGCCACTGTGCCCATCATATGCAGCAACTGTGCCCATCATATGCAGCCACTGTGCCCATCATATGCAGCCACTGTGCCCATCAAATGCAACCACTGTTCCCATCATATGCAGCAACTGTGCCCATCATATGCAGCCACTGTGCCCATCATATGCAGCCACTGTGCCCATCATATACAGCTAACTGTGCCCATCATATACAGCCAACTGTGCCCATTATATGCAGCCACTGTGCCCATCATATGCAGCCAACTGTACCCATCATATGCAGCCACTGTACCCATCAATTGCAGCCACTGTGCCCATCAAATGCAGCCACTGTGCCCATCATATGCAGCCACTGTGCCCATCATATTCAGCTAACTGTGCCCATCAAATGCAGCCAACTGTGCCCATCATATTCAGCCAACTGTGCCCATCAAATGCAGCCACTGTGCCCATCATATGCAGCCAACTGTGCCCATCATATGCAGCCAACTGTGCCCATCATATGCAGCCAACTGTGCCCATCATATGCAGCCACTGTGCCCATCATATGCAGCCACTGTGCCCATCATATGCAGCCACTGTGCCCATCATATGCAGCCACTGTGCCCATCATATATGCAGCCACTGTGCCCATCATATACAGCTAACTGTGCCCATCATATGCAGCCACTGTGCCCATCATATAAAGCTAACTGTACCCATCATATGCAGCCACTGTACCATCAATTGCAGCAACTGTGCCCATCAAATGCAGCCACTGTGCCCATCATATGCAGCCACTGTGCCCATCATATTCAGCTACTGTGCCCATCAAATGCAGCCAACTGTGCCCATCATATTCAGCCAACTGTGCCCAGCAAATGCAGCCACTGTGCCCATCATATGCAGCCAATGTGCCCATCATATACAGCTAACTGTGCCCATTATATGCAGCCACTTTGCCCATCATATGATGCTAACTGTACCCATCATATGCAGCCACTGTACCATCAATTGCAACCACTGTGCCCATCAAATGCAGCCACTTTGCCCATCATATTCAGCCAACTGTGCCCAGCATATGCAGCCACTGTGCCCATCATATGCAGCCAACTGTGCCCATCATATACAGCTAACTGTGCCCATTATATGCAGCCACTTTGCCCATCATATGACGCTAGCTGTACCCATCATATGCAGCCACTGTACCATCAATTGCAGCCACTGTGCCCATCAAATGCAGCCACTGTTGCCCATCATATTCAGCCAACTGTGCCCATCAAATGCAGCCAAATGTGCCCATCATATTCAGCTAGCTGTGCCCAGCAAATGCAGCCACTGTGTCCACCATATGCAGCCACTGTGCCCATCATATTCAGCTAACTGTGCCCAGCAAATGCAGCCAACTATGCCCATCATATGCAGCCAACTGTGCCCATCATATGCAGCCACTGTGCCCATCATATGCAGCTAACTGTGCCCATCATATGCAGCCACTGTGCCCATCATATGCAGCCACTGTGCCCATCATATGCAGCAACTGTGCCCATCATATGCAGCCACTGTGCCCATCATATGCAGCCACTGTGCCCATCAAATGCAACCACTGTTCCCATCATATGCAGGCAACTGTGCCCATCATATGCAGCCACTGTGCCCATCATATGCAGCCACTGTGCCCATCATATGCAGCCAACTGTGCCCATCATATACAGCTAACGGTGCCCATCATATGCAGCCACTGCGCCCATCATATGCAGCCAACTGTACCCATCATATGCAGCCACTGTGCCCATCATATACAGCTAACTGTGCCCATCATATACAGCTAACGGTGCCCATTATATACAGCCACTGTGCCCATCATATGAAGCCAACTGTACCCATCATATGCAGCCACTGTGCCATCAATGCAGCCACTGTGCCCATCAAATGCAGCCACTGTGCCCATCATATGCAGCCACTGTGCCCATCATATTCAGCTAACTGTGCCCATCATATGCAGTCACTGTGCCCATCATATGCAGCTAACTGTGCCCATCAAATGCAGCCACTGTGCCCATCATATGCAGCCAATGTGCCCATCATATGCAGCTAACTGTGCCCATTATATGCAGCCACTTTGCCCATCATATGACGCTAACTGTACCCATCATATGCAGCCACTGTGCCATCAATTGCAGCCACTGTGCCCATCAAATGCAGCCAACTGTGCCCATAATATGCAGCCAACTGTGACCAGCAAATGCAGCCAACTGTGCCCTGTATATGCAGCAACTGTGAGAACCCCCCCCCCCCCCCCCCCCAGTGCTCGCTCGCTGTCTGACCGGCACTTACCCCATCGTGGCGCAGGTCAGGCGATGGCCCCTGTGTCCTCTGTGCAGCACTTCTTCCATTCTGCTAGGCGACCAATGGAATCGCCTGTGCCTTCAGCCAATCAGGTGACAGGTATTAGACCTGTGCCTCCTGATTTGCGAAGAGAAGGTTCAGTGTTGCTTTTTTCATTTGCTTTTCTAACACGCGCATGAGTGGACTGCGAGCGCAACGCTCTGCGCTCCAAGGCCACCTTTTTGGAAGACTATTAGATAAGGTGACCAGATTTTTAATATGAAATCCGGGGACATATTATTTTTATTGGCAACTATTTTATAAGCATATTTTCCTCAAATGATATATGCAGTGTATGTGGGATGTGTTTATGGAATGATCTATGATATATATATACGTTATTTCTCACATTTCATCCGTAAACAAAGATAAAAAAAATAAAAAAATAAAAAAACTTCTTAGAATTTTTTGAGATAAGACAGAAAAAACAGTGCAGAGTTCAGGAGTGCAAATGTTATGAAGATAAGACAGAAAAAACAGTGCAGAGTTCAGGAGTGCACTACATAAAGAATGCAGGGCTCAGCTATGCCCATCTATGCAGCCTCAATAGTGCCCAGCAATGCAGCCTCACCTGTGCCAAGCAATGCAGCCTCACCAGAGCCCTGCAATGCACCCTTACCAGTGCCCAGCAATGCAGCCCACCTTGCAGCCTCACCTGTGCCCAGCAATGCAGCCTCACCAGTGCCCAGCAATGCAGCCTCCCAGTGCCCAGCAATGCAGCCAAACCTGTGCCCAGCAATGCAGCCTCACCAGTGCCCAGCAATGCAGGCAAACCTGTGCCCGGCAATGAAGCCTCACCAGTGACCAGGAATGCAGCCTCCCCTGTGCCCAGCAATGAAGCCTCATCAGTGCCCGGCAATGAAGCCTCACCAGTCCTGCAATGCAACCTCACCTGTGCCCAGGAATGCAGCCTCACCAGTGCCCAGCAATGCAGCCAAACCTCTGCCTGGCAATGAAGCCTCACCCAGGAATGCAGCCTCACCAGTGCCCGGCAATGAAGCCTCACCAGTCTAGCAATGCAACCTCACCTGTGCCCAGGAATGCAGCCTCACCTGTGCCCAGAATGCAGCCTCACCTGTGCCAAGAAATGCAGCCTCACCTGTGCCAAGGAATGCAGCCTCACCTGTGCCAAGAAATGCAGCCTCACCTGTGCCAAGGAATGCAGTTTCACGTATGCAGGGAATCAGAGAGGAGAGCGAGAGAGACGATCATCACACAAATCTTGGGCAAGTGCAGGGGGGGAGGGGGGCGATCCGCCCAGGGTGCCACATGCTGGGGGGGAGTGTCAGGCTACCCGTCACACAAGTCCCACCTCCCGGACCGTCACTTAAGCATGAGAGACAGCGCATGTCCATTGAACAAGTGTGCTGCTTGTCGAAGGAGAAAATCGGGAGGCAGGACTTGTGAGACGGCAACTGACACAACGGGAGACGTCAGCCTGACACACCCCCCCAGTGTATGGAACCTGGGATGGACCGCCCCTCTTCTGCCTCAGCACCCACCCAGAATCGGCCTGCACTTGACGCCGCCCCTGCAATCCGGGGACAGATCCGGGGACAGACGGGCTCTGGGGACAGCGTCCTCAATCCGGGGATTGTCCCCGGAAACCGTGGACCTCTGGTCACCCTACTATTAGATCCTCTGGCTCTAATCCGGTACTTAAAAAAAAAAAAACACGCCGCTGTAATTCAGGCGCCCGGCGTCTGAAAAGGGGACGGACGCCTGAATAGGGCGACAATACATGAATCTATTGTACATAGAAGGGGTGGTGTGACAGAGGGGGGCGGCGCCCGTGCGCCCTTAATGGACGGGTCGCCCCTGCCCAGCAATGACACCACCTATCTCTATATTGAGGTGTCACTCGTCAGCTGAAACTTCAAGAAAAAAGGAAAGCAAAAGTTCACTCAATTCCGGGACCCAGAAAATCATATATAGGAAAATCCAAACCAATCCTGCAGTTAGAACTCCAGCCTGGTTTTCATTGCAGTCAGAGAAATCACCCCTCACTTCCTGTCTGGTCACCTGCACAGGAAGTGAAGGAACTCCCTCCCAAGTGGGGTCACAGGCAGCTACAAACACCTGAGAAGATTGAACCATTACTCAATGTATTTCCTGTGGGGTCACAACAAGGATCTGATCTTCCATTTCCTCCTTTAAAGTGGAATTTAACCACTTGCTTACCGGGCCTATTTTGGCCTATTTTCCTTCATGTAAACATCATCATTTTTTTGCTAGAAAATTACTCAGAACCCCCAAACATTGAGTACGTTTTTTTTAGCAGACACCCTAGGAAATAGAATGGCGGTCATTGCAACTTTTTATCTCACACGGTATTTGCGCAATAATTTTTCAAACGCCTTTTTTTTGGAAAAAAAAAAAAAAAATAAACGGTTTCATGAATTAAAAAATAAGAAAACAGTAAAGTTAGCCCAATTTTTTTATATAATATGAAAGATGAAGTTACGCCGAGTAAATAGATACCAAACATGTCACGCTTTAAAATTGCGCACAACCGTGGAATGGCGCCAAGCTTCGGTACTTAATAATCTCCATAGGCGACGCTTTAATATTTTTTACTGGTTACCAGTTTAGAGTTACGGAGGAGGTCTAGTGCTAGAATTGTTGCACGCGCTCTAACGCACGCGGCGATACCTCACATGTGTGGTTTAAAAAAGTGTAAAAATAAAAAAAATTAAGTAAAATAAAAATAAATAAATAATAAAAAAAAAAATTAAAACGCCCCTGTCCCCGGTAGCATATATGCGGGCGGGACTTGCGTGTGCGTTAGCTTCTGATCGCGAGCTACCGGGGACAGGGGCATTTTAATTTTTTTTTTTATTTTTATTTATTTTTATTTTACTTAATTTTTTTTATTTTTACACTTTTTTTAAAAAAAAAAAAAAATTTGGATCACTTTTATTCCTATTACAAGGAATGTAAACATCCCTTGTAATAGGAATGTATGTGACAGGTCCTCTTTATGGAGAGATGTGGGGTCAATAAGACCCCACATCTCTCCTCCAGGCTGGAAAGCATGAGATTGGTAAAAATTTTTTTTACCGATCTCATGCTGACAGCCACGATCGCAGCTTTGTTTACTTCCGGGTACCGGGCGTGACGTCATAACGTCGCGCCCGGGCCTCCGACGGTCATAGAGATGACTGGTGACCATCTGGTCACCGGAAATCTCTATGCTCGTCATCCGGCGGCGGGCGATTCTTTCTCCGGGCCCCCGATGGCACGGGAGAGCCCGGAGAAGCACCGGATGGCGGCGGGAGGGGGGGGGGACGTCCCCTCCCACTGCCAATAAGAACGATCAGGCGGCGGAACTGCCGCTATGATCGTTCTTATGGTGCACAGAATCGCCGGCCGGTAAAAATGATATCTGAATGATGCCAATAGCTGCACCCATCATTCAGATATCACCACTCAAAGTCAAGGACGTCATATGACGTCCTTGGTCGGCAAGTGGTTAAGACTAGAACCAGTGGCGGCTGCTCATACAGGGTGCAGGAGCGCCGCTCCCCTAATCCATGCGCCCGGCCCCTAATTTTTCTGTACACGCGGGGCGCCGGACGCATGGATTTCAATGTTTTTTTTTTTTGTACACGCAGGGACGCGGGGGAGAGCCGCCGAAGCTACGACCTGGATGGGGGTAAGTGCGGGGCTGGCGGGCAATTGGGCAAGCTAGCCAAGATTGATCGATCAGGCGACGGGGGGGCTGGTTTGGTTGGCTGGCTCAGTTTGGGGACCTGTGGGCCACCCCCAAAGAAAATTGAGCACCAGCCGCCACTGGCTAGAACTAACTTAACCGCTTAGCGCCGACCGTACGCACATATGCAGCCTCGGGTCTAAGGGGTTATACCGGGATGATGCATAAAGAGGACCTGTCACCTCCTATTACTGTCACATGGGATGTTTACATTCATTATAGACCCCAGATCTCTCCATAAAGAGGACCCGTCACCTCCTATTACTGTCACATGGGATGTTTACATTGATTATAGACCCCCGATCTCTCCATAAAGAGGACCGTCACCTCCTATTACTGTCACATGGGATGTTTACATTCATTATAGACCCCAGATCTCTCCATAAAGAGGACCCGTCACCTCCTATTACTGTCACATGGGATGTTTACATTCATTATAGATCTCTCCATAAAGAGGACCCGTCACCTCCTATTACTGTCACATGTTTACATTCATTATAGACCCCAGATCTCTCCATAAAGAGGACCCGTCACCACCTATTACTGTCACATGGGATGTTTACATTCATTATAGACCCCAGATCTCTCCATAAAGAGGACCCGTCACCTCCTATTACTGTCACATGGGATGTTTACATTCATTATAGACCCCAGATCTCTCCATAAAGAGGACCCGTCACCTCCTATTACTGTCACATGGGATGTTTACATTCATTATAGACCCCAGATCTCTCCATAAAGAGGACCCGTCACCTCCTATTACTGTCACATGGGATGTTTACATTCATTATAGACCCCAGATCCCTCCATAAAGAGGACCCGTCACCTCCTATTACTGTCACATGGGATGTTTACATTCATTATAGACCCCAGATCTCTCCATAAAGAGGACCCGTCACCTCCTATTACTGTCACATGGGATGTTTACATTCATTATAGACCCCAGATCTCTCCATAAAGAGGACCCGTCACCTCCTATTACTGTCACATGGGATGTTTACATTCATTATAGACCCCAGATCTCTCCATAAAGAGGACCCGTCACCTCCTATTACTGTCACATGGGATGTTTACATTCATTATAGACCCCAGATCTCTCCATAAAGAGGACCCGTCACCTCCTATTACTGTCACATGGGATGTTTACATTCATTATAGACCCCAGATCTCTCCATAAAGAGGACCCGTCACCTCCTATTACTGTCACATGGGATGTTTACATTCATTATAGACCCCAGATCTCTCCATAAAGAGGACCCGTCACCTCCTATTACTGTCACATGGGATGTTTACATTCATTATAGACCCCAGATCTCTCCATAAAGAGGACCCGTCACCTCCTATTACTGTCACATGGGATGTTTACATTCATTATAGACCCCAGATCTCTCCATAAAGAGGACCCGTCACCTCCTATTACTGTCACATGGGATGTTTACATTCATTATAGACCCCAGATCTCTCCATAAAGAGGACCCGTCACCTCCTATTACTGTCACATGGGATGTTTACATTCATTATAGACCCCAGATCTCTCCATAAAGAGGACCCGTCACCTCCTATTACTGTCACATGGGATGTTTACATTCATTATAGACCCCAGATCTCTCCATAAAGAGGACCCGTCACCTCCTATTACTGTCACATGGGATGTTTACATTCATTATAGACCCCAGATCTCTCCATAAAGAGGACCCGTCACCTCCTATTACTGTCACATGGGATGTTTACATTCATTATAGACCCCAGATCTCTCCATAAAGAGGACCCGTCACCTCCTATTACTGTCACATGGGATGTTTACATTCATTATAGACCCCAGATCTCTCCATAAAGAGGACCCGTCACCTCCTATTACTGTCACATGGGATGTTTACATTCATTATAGACCCCAGATCTCTCCATAAAGAGGACCCGTCACCTCCTATTACTGTCACATGGGATGTTTACATTCATTATAGACCCCAGATCTCTCCATAAAGAGGACCCGTCACCTCCTATTACTGTCACATGGGATGTTTACATTCATTATAGACCCCAGATCTCTCCATAAAGAGGACCCGTCACCTCCTATTACTGTCACATGGGATGTTTACATTCAGATCTATAAAGAGGACCCGTCACATGGGATGTTTACATTCATTATAGACCCCAGATCTCTCCATAAGAGGACCCGTCACCTCCTATTACTGTCACATGGGATGTTTACATTCATTATAGACCCCAGATCTCTCCATAAAGACCACCATTACTGTCACATGGGATGTTTACATTCATTATAGACCCCAGATCTCTCCATAAAGAGGACCGTCACCACCTATTACTGTCACAAGGGATGTTTACATTCATTATAGACCCCAGATCTCTCCATAAAGGGACCCTGTCACCACCTATTACTGTAGGGATGTTTACATTCATTATAGACCCCAGATCTCTCCATAAAGAGGACCCGTCACCTCCTATTACTGTCACATGGGATGTTTACATTCATTATAGACCCCAGATCTCTCCATAAAGAGGACCCGTCACCTCCTATTACTGTCACATGGGATGTTTACATTCATTATAGACCCCAGATCTCTCCATAAAGAGGACCGTCACCACCTATTACTGTCACAAGGGATGTTTACATTCATTATAGACCCCAGATCCCCATAAAGAGGACCTGTCATGTCACATGGGATGTTTACATTCATTATAGACCCCAGATCTCTCCATAAAGAGTACCCGTCACCTCCTATTACTGTCACATGGGATGTTTACATTCATTATAGACCCCAGATCTCTCCATAAAGAGGACCCGTCACCTCCTATTACTGTCACATGGGATGTTTACATTCATTATAGACCCCAGATCTCTCCATAAAGAGGACCCGTCACCTCCTATTACTGTCACATGGGATGTTTACATTCATTATAGACCCCAGATCTCTCCATAAAGAGGACCCGTCACCTCCTATTACTGTCACATGGGATGTTTACATTCATTATAGACCCCAGATCTCTCCATAAAGAGGACCCGTCACCTCCTATTACTGTCACATGGGATGTTTACATTCATTATAGACCCCAGATCTCTCCATAAAGAGGACCCGTCACCTCCTATTACTGTCACATGGGATGTTTACATTCATTATAGACCCCAGATCTCTCCATAAAGAGGACCCGTCACCTCCTATTACTGTCACATGGGATGTTTACATTCATTATAGACCCCAGATCTCTCCATAAAGAGGACCCGTCACCTCCTATTACTGTCACATGGGATGTTTACATTCATTATAGACCCCAGATCTCTCCATAAAGAGGACCCGTCACCTCCTATTACTGTCACATGGGATGTTTACATTCATTATAGACCCCAGATCTCTCCATAAAGAGGACCCGTCACCTCCTATTACTGTCACATGGGATGTTTACATTCATTATAGACCCCAGATCTCTCCATAAAGAGTACCCGTCACCTCCTATTACTGTCACATGGGATGTTTACATTCGTTATAGACCCCAGATCCCTCCATAAAGAGGACCTGTCACCACCTATTACTGTCACATGGGATGTTTACATTCATTATAGACCCCAGATCCCTCCATAAAGAGGACCTGTCACCCCCTATTACTGTCACATGGGATGTTTACATTCATTATAGACCCCAGATCTCTCCATAAAGAGGACCCGTCACCTCCTATTACTGTCACATGGGATGTTTACATTCATTATAGACCCCAGATCTCTCCATAAAGAGGACCCGTCACCTCCTATTACTGTCACATGGGATGTTTACATTCATTATAGACCCCAGATCTCTCCATAAAGAGGACCCGTCACCTCCTATTACTGTCACATGGGATGTTTACATTCATTATAGACCCCAGATCTCTCCATAAAGAGGACCCGTCACCTCCTATTACTGTCACATGGGATGTTTACATTCATTATAGACCCCAGATCTCTCCATAAAGAGGACCCGTCACCTCCTATTACTGTCACATGGGATGTTTACATTCATATAGACCCCAGATCTCTCCATAAAGACCTGTCACCACCTATTACTGTCACAAGGGATGTTTACATTCATTATAGACCCCAGATCTCTCCATAAAGAGGACCCGTCACCTCCTATTACTGTCACATGGGATGTTTACATTCATTATAGACCCCAGATCTCTCCATAAAGAGGACCCGTCACCTCCTATTACTGTCACATGGGATGTTTACATTCATTATAGACCCCAGATCTCTCCATAAAGAGGACCCGTCACCTCCTATTACTGTCACATGGGATGTTTACATTCATTATAGACCCCAGATCTCTCCATAAAGAGGACCCGTCACCTCCTATTACTGTCACATGGGATGTTTACATTCATTATAGACCCCAGATCTCTCCATAAAGAGGACCCGTCACCTCCTATTACTGTCACATGGGATGTTTACATTCATTATAGACCCCAGATCTCTCCATAAAGAGATGTTTACATTCATTATAGACCCCAGATCTCTCCATAAAGAGGACCTGTCACCACCTATTACTGTCACATGGGATGTTTACATTCATTATAGACCCCAGATCTCTCCATAAAGAGGACCCGTCACCTCCTATTACTGTCACATGGGATGTTTACATTCATTATAGACCCCAGATCTCTCCATAAAGAGGACCCGTCACCTCCTATTACTGTCACATGGGATGTTTACATTCATTATAGACCCCAGATCTCTCCATAAAGAGGACCCGTCACCTCCTATTACTGTCACATGGGATGTTTACATTCATTATAGACCCCAGATCTCTCCATAAAGAGGACCCGTCACCTCCTATTACTGTCACATGGGATGTTTACATTCATTATAGACCCCAGATCTCTCCATAAAGAGGACCCGTCACCTCCTATTACTGTCACATGGGATGTTTACATTCATTATAGACCCCAGATCTCTCCATAAAGAGGACCCGTCACCTCCTATTACTGTCACATGGGATGTTTACATTCATTATAGACCCCAGATCTCTCCATAAAGAGGACCCGTCACCTCCTATTACTGTCACATGGGATGTTTACATTCATTATAGACCCCAGATCTCTCCATAAAGAGGACCAGTCACCTCCTATTACTGTCACATGGGATGTTTACATTCATTATAGACCCCAGATCCCTCCATAAAGAGGACCCGTCACCTCCTATTACTGTCACATGGGATGTTTACATTCATTATAGACCCCAGATCCCTCCATAAAGAGGACCCGTCACCTCCTATTACTGTCACATGGGATGTTTACATTCATTATAGACCCCAGATCTCTCCATAAAGAGGACCCGTCACCTCCTATTACTGTCACATGGGATGTTTACATTCATTATAGACCCCAGATCTCTCCATAAAGAGGACCCGTCACCTCCTATTACTGTCACATGGGATGTTTACATTCATTATAGACCCCAGATCTCTCCATAAAGAGGACCCGTCACCTCCTATTACTGTCACATGGGATGTTTACATTCATTATAGACCCCAGATCTCTCCATAAAGAGGACCCGTCACCTCCTATTACTGTCACATGGGATGTTTACATTCATTATAGACCCCAGATCTCTCCATAAAGAGGACCCGTCACCTCCTATTACTGTCACATGGGATGTTTACATTCATTATAGACCCCAGATATAGACCCCAGATCTCTCCATAAAGAGGACCCGTCACCTCCATAAAGAGGACCCGTCACTATTACTGTCACATGGGATGTTTACATTCATTATAGACCCCAGATCTCAAAAAAGAGGACCCGTCACCTCCTATTACTGTCACATGGGATGTTTACATTCCGTGGAATTCCGACGGGAAAACCATCAGAGCTTTTTCCGACGAGAATTCCGACCGTGTGTATGCGGCATTAGGCATCTATTTACTCGGCGTAATGTCATCTTTCACATTATACAAAAAACTTGGGCTAACTTTACTGTTTCGTTTTTTTTCCCCAAAAAATGTTTGAAAGACCGCTGCGCAAATACGGTGTGACATAAAATATTGCAACAATCGCCATTTTATTCTCTGGGATCTCTGCTCAAAAAAATATATATAGTATAGTAATTTTCAAGCAAAAAAATATACAGATTTTAACTTATAACTACTTCAGCCCCGGAGGATTTTAACCCCTTCCTTACCAGAGCACTTTTTGCGCTTCGGCACTGCGTCGCTTTAACTGACAATTGCGCGGTCGTGCGACGTTGCACCCAAACAAAATTGACGTCCTTTTTTCCCCACAAATAGAGCTTTCTTTTGGTGTTATTTGATCACCTCTGCGATTTTTAAGTTGTGCGCTATAAACAAAAGAAGAGCGTCAATTTTGAAAAAAAACACATTATTTTTTACTTTTTGCTATAATAAATATCCCATTTAAAAAAAAAAAACTGTTTAGGCCGATACGTATTCTTCTACATATTTTTGGTAAAAAAAAATAAGCGTATATTGATTGGTTTGTGCAAAAGTTATAGCGTCTATAAAATAGGGGATAGATTTATTGCATTTTTTTTTTTTTACTAGTAATGGCGGCGATCTGCGATTTTTTTCGTGACTGCGACATTGCGGCGGACACTTCGGACACTTTTGACACATTTTTGGGACCATTCACATTTACACAGCGATCGTTGCTATAAAATTCCACTGATTACTGTGTAAATGTGACCGGCAGGGAAGGAGTTAACACTAGGGGGCGCTGCATGGGTTAATATGTTCCCTATGGGAGTGATTCTAACTGTAGGGGAGGGGACTCACAAGGGGAGGAGACCGATCGGTGTTCCTCTGTACTGGGAACACACCATCGCTCTCCTCTGACAGGATCGTGGATCTGTGTGTTTACATAAACAGCTCCACGGTCCTGCTGTGTTCCCGGGCAATCGCGGGTGCCCGGCGGACATCGCGGCCGACGGGCACGCGCACCGGGTCCCGAGCGACGCCGCGGGCGCACACCCTAGACGGCCCGGGAATGGGAGGACGTCATATGACGCCCACCCAGGATCATAGATCCACTTTGTGGGCATCATTTGACACTGGGCGGGTATTGAAGTGGATAAGCAACAAATGTCAGAAATAGGCTTATGCCTATTTCAATTGGAAATTCGGCCAGCAAAAGACCGATGAGAGCCTTTGGTCGGAAAATGCGACCGTGTGTAGGCTCCATCGGACTTTTGCTGGCCGAATTCCCGCCAGCAAAAGATTGAGAGCAGGTTGTCAATTTTTCGGTCGGAAATAGTTCCGATCGGAAACTCCGATCGTCTGTACCAATTCCGACGCGCAAAATTCCTACGCATGCTCGGAAACAATTTGACGCATTGCTCGGAAGCATTGAACTTAATTTTCTCGGCTCGTCGCAGTGTTGTACGTCACCCGCGTTCTTGGCGGTCAAAAGTTCAGCGAACTTTTGTGGGACCGTGTGTATGCAAGCCAAGTTTTTTCCGACGGGAAATCAGCTGGTGTGTACGCGGCATTAGGCATGAAAGGGGTATGATAGGTAGACATGTGCACAACCAAAAAATTCGTTTATTTTCGTTTCGTTTTTTTCGTTTCCGAAAAAAAATCGTTTTTTTTTCGTTTCGTTTTTTTCGTTTCCGTCGATTCGGAATGATTCGTACATTCGTAAGTCGTCGTTGTTCGTATTCGTAACGATTCGTACATTCGTAAAAGTTATTATTTCGTTGATTCGTTTTTTCGTTAGTTTAATTTTCGGACACATTCGTATTTATTCGTACATTCGTAACATTCGTAGATTCGTAATCGGAGCATAATTCATAATTTTATGTAATGTGTATGCTATTATTACATTTTAATAATTTACGAATCGAAAAAAAAAGTTACGAATCGAAAAAAAAAAAGTTACGAATCGAAAAAAAAGTTACGAATGTATGAATTTTTTTGTTCAATAGAGACACGGAAAATTAAAAAAAGAAAAAAAAAAAAAAAAAAAAAAGTTACGAATCGAAAAAAAAAGTTACGAATCGAAAAAAAAGTTACGAATCGAAAAAAAAAGTTACGAATGTACGAAGTTTTTGGTTCAATAGAGACACGGAAAAGTACAAATCGAAAAAAAAAAAAAAAAAAAAGTTACGAATCGAAAAAAAAAGTTACGAATCGAAAAAAAAGTTACGAATGTACGAATTTTTTGGTTCAATAGAGACACTGAAAATTACAAATCGAAAAAAATAAAAAAAAAAGTTACGAATCGAAAAAAAAAAGTTACGAATCGAAAAAAAAAGTTACGAATGTACTAATTTTTTTGTTCAATCCATTCGAAGCACGTTTAGCAGCACCATTGTAAGGGACACGGAAAATGACCAATTCAACAAAAAAAAAAGTTACAAATTTTTTTCGTTCGTTTTCGTTCGTTTTCGTTTTTCGGATTTTCTTCATTAGTACATTCGTTGTTTCTAATTTGTTTTTTTCGGATTTTCATTGTTTTTTGGATTCGAATGATTCGTTATTCGGATTCGTACGATTCGAACGATTCGTTACGATTCGTTATTCGTATTCGTACGATTCGAATGATTCGTTCATTTGTACGAAAACGAACGAACGAAAATAACGAAAAAAAACGAAAAACGAAAAAAACAAAACGAATTGCACATGTCTAATGATAGGGTACAGCCCCTTATAACTGTAAAGCATGTCTGTTCTCTCCCCTATTGCCCTCACTTGCTTTACGTAATCATTACTGAACTGTAGACACATCCCATAATATACTGTTATACACTCTGTACTCTGCTGTATTTCAGTATTAGAAATATTGCTCCTGCTGCAGCTTTGAGATCTTGAGATACTACAAAAACATAATGGTTTTGCACAGAGCATCTTCGATCCTCCTCTCCTTGTGTCCTTCACCGGCACTCCAGGCTCTCTTTCGCCCTGCCGAATGCCCCCCCCCCCATAGCAAGTCGATTGCTATGGGGGGCACTTGTGCCGGTTCTATTCCGAGCTGGGATGTTTGTGTCCATAGACACACAGAGCTCGGCTCAGCCCCGCCCCCACTCCCGCCTCACAGGCTTCGATTGGCTCCCCCTGCTGCCTGCATGTCCAGTGAGGAGAGAGGAGAAAGACGCTGCTCTTGGGCACACAGCACAGGATCGAGATTGGGTTCAAGTATAAGGGGGGGGGAACCAGTGCACAAAATTATAAGGGGGGGTAGGGTTGCCACCTGTCCCGGATTCACCCGGACAGTTCGGGTTTGGAATCATGCGCCCAGGTCTCAGACTGACCCCCCACACACACATTCCAGCAGCCTCAGATAGATCTGGATGAGAGGTGCTGACTGCCAAGGGGTGAGTGAGCTCACCATCCATCCCTGTCTGGGACTGAAGTCTCCCTCCTTCTCTCTGAGTGAGTACACTAAGGCAAATCAGGGTTCTCAGAGCACCCCTTTACATCAGAGTTCTCCCCTTACATAAGAGTTCTCAGTGTTCCCCCTTAAATCAGAGGCCACAGTGTTCCCTCGTACATCCTACATCAGAGTCCTCTCCGTACATAAGAGTTCTCAGTGTGTCCCCCCTTAAATCAGACTCCTCTCCGTACATCAGAGTTCTCAGTGTCCCCCTTAAATCAGTCCTCTCCGTAAATCAGAGTCCTCTCCGTACATCAGAGCTCTCAGTGTCTTCTCCACTTAAATCAGGGTCCTCTCCGTACATCAGAGTTCTCAGTGTTCCCACTTAAATCAGACTCCTCTCCGTACATCAGAGTTCTCAGTGTCCCCCCTTAAATCAGAGTCCTCTTCGTACATCAGAGTTCTCAGTGTTCCCACTTAAATCAGGGTCCTCTCCGTACATCAGAGTTCTCAGTGTACCCCCTTAAATCAGAGTCCTCTCCGTACATCAGAGTTTTCAGTGTACCCCCTTAAATCAGAGTCATCTCCGTACATCAGAGTCCTCTCCGTACATCAGTGTCCCCCCTTAAATCAGAGTCCTCTCCGTACATCAGAGTTCTCAGTCTTCCCACTTAAATCAGGGTCCTCTCCGTACATCAAAGTTCTCAGTGTTCCCACTTAAATCAGGGTTCCCAGAGCATCCCTTATGTCAGAGTCCCCAGAGTTCTCCCTTACATCAGATTCCGCAGAGTCCCCCCTTACAGTGTAAGGGAACTCTGCGGATTCAGATGTAAAAGGGGAACTCAGATGTAAAAGGGGAACTCTTGTTATTAACTTCATATGGTTAGAAATGTAATTTAATAGCAAAATATATGTATAGTTTATACCATAAAAAAATGTTGTATGCCGTGAAAGTGTTCGGGTTTGACTTGAAGAAAAGGTGGCGTCCCTGGGGGGGGGGGGGGGGGGGACTGAAGGGATATTTAGTTTAACTACTTCTTTGTATTATAGTCAGTTTCCATTTTGTGTGTCTCTAACATCCATTTTGTCAGATATGCTCAAGTCTTGCTAATCTAGTTTCGTTTTCCCATAATACTGTAATCTTCTCTTTGAGTTTCGTTTCTCCTTCTTGAGGTTACCTTCTTGGTAGTTTCATTTCTTGTAAAGCACGTGATTTCTTTATTTTAATTCGTTTCACTGTGGGCGTTAAACTGTACTTATATGTCTCTGTATATGATTGGATAATTTGTCAAAGGGCGGTACTTTCTGAAAGCCCCTCTTATATTCACACCCATGAATAAAGATTTAGATTTGCTCGGAGAGAAACTTGCTGTATATCTTTCATTGTCTCAAAGGGCAAATCTCCAGGCCTGACGGGCAGTGGCGGCTGGTGCTCAAAATTTTTTGGGGGGGCGCAAACAAACAGCCTCACTGTGCCATCAAACGCTGCCACTGTGCCCATCAAACGCTGCCACTGTGTTCCAAGTGCTGCCACTGTGCCCCAAGTGCTGCCACTGTGCCCCAAGTGCTGCCACTGTGCCCCAAGTGCTGCCACTGTGCCCCAAGTTCTGCCACTGTGCCCCAAGTGCTGCCACTGTGCCCCAAGTGCTGCCACTGTGCCCCAAGTGCTGCCACTGTGCCCCAAGTTCTGCCACTGTGCCCCTCAAGTGCTGCCACTGTGCCCCAAGTGCTGCCACTGTGCCCCAAGTGCTGCCACTGTGCCCCAAGTGCTGCCATTGTGCCCCAAGTGCTGCCACTGTGCCCCAAGTTTTGCCACTGTTCCCCTAAGTGCTGCCACTGTGCCCCAAGTGCTGCCACTGTGCCCCAAGTGCTGCCACTGTGCCCCTCAAGTTCTGCCACTGTGCCCCTCAAGTGCTGCCACTGTGCCCCTCAAGTGCTGCCACTGTGCCCCCTGCCTGCCCTCTGCACTTACCCTGTCTCGGTGTGCAGCGCACGGTGTCCCCTCATCTTCCCCTCATCTTCCGATGTCTTCTCCCGCGCACCTGTCTTCTGCTATGATTGGACGCCTAGCGTCCAATCACAGCGCCTGTGACTTCAGCCAATCAGGTGACAGGTAACAGACCCGGCAACCTGATTGGCTGAGAGGCGGGTCTGTGTTAGGGAAGCGATGTATTCGCTTCTCTAACACAATACTGTGTAATCAACGAACGCACAGCAGTGCGCCCGCTGTTTACACTTACGGAAGCCTATTAGAGCACACCGCTCTAATCAGGTTTACAGCTCTAATAGGGCACTTCCAGAAACACCCCCCCCCCCCCCGCTGTAATTCAGATGCCCGGCGCACGACAAGGGGCCGGACACCTGAATAGGGGGCGGCAGCGGTGACAATAGATAGATTCATGCAATGCATGAATCTATCTATTGGTGATAGAGCGGTGCAGGAGAGGGGGGGGCGGCGCTCCTGCGCCCTCTATGCACGCACCGCCACTGCTGACGGGATTGGAAAGTACACCTTACCAGACAAAGAAAGAGACCCCTAAACAATCTACATTTTTATTTCCTTTCAGGGGACTGTATTCCTTTCAGAGAATGTATTAAGTTAAAACCTTTTACCTTAACAACCACTTTAGGCTGAGTTATAGCCTTGAATTCCACTTAGATTCTATTTTTAGCTGACCAAAAAAAATAGTTCTCAGTATCACATGACTTCACAACATTCTTTTCTGATTTTTGTCATCTTTTCTTCTGTCCCATAACAATGGATGCTGTTCGTTTCCTTGTTTTTTCATTCTTTTCATTGTATTTTTTTATTTTTTTTTATAATCTCTCCCGTCTACCAACGCCAGGTAGAGCAGAGTTCAAGAAAAAATATTCCTGTACTTTCATGTTGGGACAGTGAGGTGTTCCTGCCCATAGGAACGAGGTGTTGGTGGAGAGCTGGACTTCAATTATTTGAAGGATAGTCCTCAGTAGGGATGGGCCCGGTGTTCGATTCAAACCCATGTTCCAAGCGAACATCGGCCGAGTTCTAGCCTTGAATTCCACTTAGATTCTATTTTTAGCTGACCAAAAAAATAGTTCTCGATATATCACATAACTTCACAACATTCTTTTCTGATTTTTGTCATCTTTTCTTCTGTCCCATAACACTGGATGCCGTTCGTTTTCTTGTTTTTTCATTCTTTACATTGTATTTCTTTTATAATCTCTACCGTCTACCAACGCCCATAGAGCCGAGTTCAAGAAAAAATGTTCCTGTACTTTCATGTTGGGACGGTGAGATGTTCCTGCCCATAGGAACGAGGTGTTGGTGGAGAGCTGGACTTCAATTATTTGAAGGATAGTCCTCAGTAGGGATGGGCCCGTTGTTCGATTCAAACCCATTTTCCAAACGAACATCGGCCGTTCGTCCGCTCGCCGAGTTCAGAACTCTGAGGGCCGTTCGCATCAAATTCGTGTGATGCGAACGGCCCACAATGCACTGCGCCAGTCGCAGTGCATTGCTGGCTGATGATTGGCCAAGCATGCACTGTGACCCCGCATGCTTGGCCAATCATAGAGCCAGAAGTGAGGAGGAGCAATAATTGGCCACAGGCAGGATGCCTGTGGCCAATTATAGCTCAGGGGGTTTAGTACACGCCCCACACTATATAAGGCCGCCGGGCCGGCAGCCTTGTGTAGTGTGTTCCGGCGTTGAGGGATAGAGGATTGATAGGCAGGGACAGTCTAAACTATTTTCAATCATTCCTGAGTGGGGGAAGTGTAGGGAAAGAGGAAAAATAGGCAGGGATAGTGTGTTCTTCTCAGGCATTTGCGTGTGGGGAAAGTGCTGTTCTCTACCAATACAGCCATCTGCAGGAGTTAGTGTGTGTGCTGTGTGAGTCTAGCACAGCACAGTATACAACCTGAACCTGTATCTGCCCTTCTGCCCTGGTGTCATCTAATCCAGCCATCTGCAGGAGTTAGTAACTGTGAGGGCTTACAGTGTTGTGGCAACACCGTCCACCACCACCACCACCAAAGGCCCAATTTTTATGCCCCTGTTCAACAGGTGCATGCAATTACAAATGCCATTTTTCTCAAAGATTTTCATCCATATTGCCAGGACAAGACATGGCATTAAAGCCACAAGCAGTTTTAAATGGCCTTTTTTCCTTTACAAATGTCATTTTGTGCAGGGACAGTTCTAAACACGGGAAACACATGTCACTTCACAGGCATACTTTAGACACCCCCCAGGTATTTTAAGGAATATTTCACTTTTTTTTTTTTCACTTAATGCATCATTAAAATGACTGCTCCCGAAAAAAAAACGTCCGTTTTTAAAACTTCTTTTTGCATTGATACATGTCCCCTGGGGCAGGACTCGGGTCCCCAAACCTGTTTTATGAAAATAACATGCATATTGGCCGTTATAATTAGCACTTTAGATTTCGAACGTTCGCGTCCATTGTAACTAATAGGGTTCTAACGTTCGCATGAACTTTCGGTCCGTTCGCAGGTTGTGGTGCGAACTGAATCCGGGGGTGTTCGGCTCATCCCTAGTCCTCAGTTCTGGAACAAAGGTGGCTCTCTCTTGGAAGAGTAGGAAGAGGTGGACCCAAAAGGGGCCTTGGGGTCTTGGTGACAATGTTTTTTCATTCTTTTCATTGTATTTTTTTTTTTTTATAATCTCTCCCGTCTACCAACGCTGGGTAGAGCAGAGTTCAAGAAAACATGTTACTGTACTTTCATGTTGGGACAGTGAGATGTTCCTGCACATAGGAACGAGGTGTTGGTGGAGAGCTGGACTTCAATTATTTGAAGGATAGTCCTCATTTTTGGAACAAAGGTGGCTCTCTTGGAAGAGTAGGAAGAGGTGGACCCAAAGGGGTCCTCTGGGTCTTGGTGACAGTGTTTTTCCATTATTTTCATTGTATTTTTTTTTATAATCTCTTCTGTCTACCAACGGCCTTGGAGCAGAGTTCAAAAACAATGTTCCTGTACTTTCATGTTGGGATGGTGAGATGTTCCTGCACATAGGAATGAGGTGTTAGTGGAGAGCTGGACTAAAATTTGAAGGATAGTCCTCAGTTCTGGAACAAAGGTGGCTCTCTTGGAAGAGTAGGAAGAGGTGGACCCAAAGGGGTCCTCGGGGTCTTTGTGACAATGTTTTTTCATTCTTTTCATTGTATTTTTTTTTATAATCTCTTCTGTCTACCAATGGCCTTGGAGCTGAGTTCAAGAAAAAATGTTTCGGTACTTTCATGTTGGGACTGTGAGATGTTCCTGCACATAGGAACGAGGTGTTAGTGGAGAGCTGGACTAAAATTTGAAGGATAGTCCTCAGTTCTGGAACAAAAGGTGTCTCTCTTGGAAGAGTAGGAAGAGGTGGACCACAAAGGGGTCCTCGGGGTCTTGGTGAAAGTAGAAAGGTTAGATCGCCACTGGGTAGTTTGCAAATCTAATGGGTCTTTATTTGCCACAAAGTCAAAGAAGTAGCTGATGCCTTTGAAGCCTAGGTTCACATCCATGCGGCTGTTTGTTTTTCTCTTTAATACACTGTGTATGGCTGGTTGCTAAAGAGGCGGGGCCAGGGAGCCCTCAACATAGGGGGGTGGTCGATGATGTCACAGGGGGCGGTGCCACCAGGTGACATCACTGGGTGGCTCTATTCCTTAGCTATTTAACAAATGTCACACAGCGGAGCAGGCAGACTGCAGGAATGTTTATCGTGAGCGGAATCTTTTTTTTATTATTTTTTGGGGTCCGGCGGTGGCAGGAGGCATCATTATTGACGATGGATCTACATTGGGGGATATTTTCTTTTTTTTACTTTTTAATAACTGTATTGTCAAAAACTCTTGTACTGTTTTTCTTCACTTTTACACTTTTTGGTTGAATGGGTAGGGGTGCTATGTACCTAGCGTCGGCCCGTCCATAACGAGCGCAGAGGCGCAGACCGTACATCCATGCATCCGGCCCCCTAAACTAAATGCGGGGCGCCGCATGGATTACAATGTTTTTTTTTTTTCTTCTTTGAAGCACGCAGGGCTGGTGCAAGGATTTTTGACACCCTAGGCGAAACCTAATTTTGCCGCCCCCCTTGGCTCCACCCCTGACTCCACCCCTTTGCCCTGCCCATGTATACCCCACCTTTTTAATGAAGCGCCCATCAAATGCAGCCTCCCCAGTGCCCATCAATGCATCCTACCAGCGCCCATCAAATGCAGTCTCACCAGTGCCCATCAAATGCAGCCTCACCAGCGCCCATCAAATGCAGCCTCACCAGTGCCCATCAATGCATCCTACCAGCGCCCATCAAATGCAGTCTCACCAGTGCCTATCAAATGCAGCCTCACCAGCGCCCATCAATGCATCCTACCAGCGCCCATCAATGCATCCTACCAGCGCCCATCAAATGCAGTCTCACCAGCGCCCATCAAATGCAGCCTCACCAGCACCCATCAAATGCAGCCTCACCAGCGCCCATCAATGCATCCTACCAGCGCCCATCAAATGCAGCCTCACCAGTGCCCATCAATGCATCCTACCAGCGCCCATCAAATGCAGTCTCACCAGTGCCTATCAAATGCAGCCTCACCAGCGCCCATCAAATGCAGCCTCACCAGTGCCCATCAATGCATCCTACCAGCGCCCATCAAATGCAGTCTCACCAGCGCCCATCAAATGCAGCCTCACCAGCGCCCATCAAATGCAGCCTCACCAGTGCCCATCAATGCATCCTACAAGCGCCCATCAAATGCAGCCTCACCAGTGCCCATCAATGCATCCTACCAGCGCCCATCAAATGCAGCCTCACCAGTACAAGGGCCTCATCCCCACAACCCTTGCCCGGGGGTTGTGGAGGTCTGCGGGCGGAGGGCTTATCGGAACAAGGGGACCCCCAGATTCCGGCCTCCCCCCTGTGTGAAATGGTAACGGGTACAAATGTACCCCTACCATTTCACAAAAAAAAAGTGTCAAAATGGTAAAAATGACAAGACACGGCTTGGGACAAGTCCTGACAGCGTGAGGAGAAAAAAAAAGCAGATCACCGGCTTCTGTGCAACGGACATCGCTCCCGAAGAGGAAGAGGCGAAGCCGCCTCATCTGGGCCAACCAGTACTGCCTGCCAGTGCCCACAGTGCCACAAATAAGTGCCCACCAGTGCATAACAGTGCCAACAATCAGTGCCACCTATCAATGCCCACCAGTGGTGCCAATCAGTGCCTTTATCAGTGCCACCTAGCAGTGCTGCCTATCAGTGTTACCTACCAGTGCCGATCAGTGCCCATCACTGCCACCTATCAGTGCCCATCAGTGCCACCTATCAATGCCATTTAGTGCCGCCCCTCAGTGCCACTCATCAGTGCCCACCAGTGCCAGCTTATCAGTGCCGCCTCATCAGTGTACATCAATGAAGGAGAAAAAATGACCTGTTTTCAAAATGTATTAACAAAATAGAAAACGGTTTTGTATATATTTTTTAAAAACTGGTGTACTATCTTTACTTACCTTTTACACTTTTTCGGTGAATGGGTAAGGGTACAGTACCCCATACTCATTCGGGGGGGGGGGCAGGATCTGGGGATTCCAATAAGCCCCCCATCCACAGATTCCCCACAACCACCGTCCAGGATTGTGGGGCAGAGGACCTTCCCCCCATCAACATGGGGAGAAGGTGCTTTGGGCTCAGGGAGGACAAAGCCCCCCCTGCCCCAAAGCCCCCCCCCACCACCATGTTGAGGGCATGTGGCCTGGTATGGTTCAGGAGTGGGGGGGGTGCTCGCTCCTCCCTCCTTTCCTAACCTGCCGGGCTGCATGCTTGGATAAGGCCCCTTTCACACCAGCGGACCCGATCAGACCACCCATTGTTTTCTATGGGGCGGCGGATGTCCGCTGACACCCGCCGGGCACTCGATCTGATAAAATCCACTGAAAACAGATGTATGACAATACGTTCGCCACCCGCCCAGCGGATCAGATAACAACTTCTATCCGACAATCCCATAGAGGAGAGCGGGCTGTGTCTGTGTCCGCTCCGCATAGCAGACGGACGTGGACCTGTCACCCGCCTGCTCAGCGAGGATTTGTGGTCAGATCTCCATATGAAAGGGGCCTTAGGGCCTGGTATGGATTTTGGGGGGGGGGGACCCCACGCCATTGAAAAATGTTTTTTTGGTGTGAGGGTTCCCTCTAAAATCCTTACCAGACCCGAAGGGCTTGGTATGCATGCCCCCCATGCATACCAAACCCTCATTTTTGCATACCAAATGCTGCTAATTTTTTTATTGGCGGCATTCTTTTTCTTACATTTGTCTGTCAGTGGGGATCCCCCCCTCTTTCCTGGCCTGCTGGGCTGCATGCTCAGATAAGGTTCTGGTATGGATTTTGGGGGGGGGGGGGACCCCACGCCATTTTTTTTTTTGGTGTTTTTTTTTGTTTCATTTTTTATTGCCAGCATACATCATTTTACATTCAGCTGTCAGTGGGGGGGGGACCCCACGCCATTTTTTTTTTGGTGTTTTTTTTTGTTTCATTTTTTATTGCCAGCATACATCATTTTACATTCAGCTGTCAGTGGGGAAGCCCCCCTCTTTCCTGGCCTGCTGGCTGCATGCTCAGATAAGGTTCTGGTATGGATTTTGGGGGGGGGGACCCCACGCCATTTTTTTTTTGGTGTTTTTTTTTGTTTAATTTTTTATTGCCAGCATACATCATTTTACATTCAGCTGTCAGTGGGGAAGCCCCCCCCCCCTCTTTCCTGGCCTGCTGGGCTGCATGCTCAGATAAGGTTCTGGTATGGATGGGGGGGGGGGGACCCCACGATTTTTTTTTGGTTTTTTTTTTGGGATTTTCCTGACAGACTCCATGGCAGCCTACATGTGGGTTAACCCCCCTCCTCTCCAATGCTATAGGGCCCCATTCAAATAAAAGAGAGCTCACCGCTAGGTACTGTGTTCCTTTTTTGTCCTCCTCCATGGACCTACATCACGTTTGTTCCTGTTGGCGTCCGGTCGGAAAAATTAGGATCGAGAATTCCATTCATGAGGTGCAGCCAGGAGCCCAGCTACGAGCGGGCAAATAGTTTGTAATTTGCACTGGATACCCCAGTAGTGGGGGGAAGGTGGTCTCGTATCCCGGCAGGTGGACGCTTCAATGGCTAGCAAGGTCTGCTATCTTTCATGTGCTTTTTCTCCATGGCAGTCATTTATTTGTGTTTTTTGTCTGGGTGTTTCCCCTGATCCTCCCCGGTTCTCCCCGGAGTTCCTGGTATTCTAGGGTACCCTCCGGTACCTCTGTTTCTCCTCATGGCGCCTGGAACGCTCTGCGTTCCAGGCCGCCGCGGTGCTTCCGGGTCGCGGCCGTTGCCGGCGTTCTGCGCATGCGCGGGGCCTCCGCGAAAGCGAGGCTTGGTTCGCGCATGCGCAGAGGGTCAGATGGTGCGGCGGCCGCGCAGGCGCCGTTTGGCTGTCCCCCACGGGGGGGGGGGGGGCGGTGACGTCACTAAGGCGGGGGATTCCAAGGCTGCCATCTCCTCTCTGTATTGGAATTTCTGCAGACAGTGAGTGGCGGCCTTCCCTCGCCTGGTCTGCTGTTTTTTGTTTTGGGTATCTCCCCTTAAAGGGGAAAGTTGTAAATAAATAAATAAATAAAAATAAATAATAAAAAATAAAAAAAAATAAAAAAGAAATAAAAAATAAAAATAAAATATTATTATAAAAATATAAAAAAAAAAAAAAAGGAGAATTTTTTTTTGGGAGAAGAGAAATGTATTATAGAGTATTGCATTTCTTTTTTCATACATATATGGAAGTTCCATGCTGCAATCCTACGGGATTTTAGCAATATTTATACCTTTTAAAATGTGTGTATATATATATATATATATATATATATATATATAATTTTGCAATCTTTTTCGGGTCAGCATATGTGTCTTTTCTGAGTGCAGACCATCCGTGTTTACGTTGACGTTTTGTCCAGAGGTTATGGACAGGTCACTGCTTTCATACGCCAGCCCTCACGCACAGGGTATGTGCAGGTGAGGGGAGGGGTCGAGGTTTGCAGTCTCAGCGGTTGAGATTGCGTTTCATGTTATCCCCCCCCCCCCCCCCCATCTTTTTCAGCCCTTCCAGGTCGGACCCACAAGTCGTGGTCCAGGTTGACAGGGACCTTGCCAGGCCACAACATTTACATGAGGAGACGTTGCCATTCCTCCTCCGACTAGAGGAGACGTTGCCATTCCTCCTCCGACTAGAGGAGACGTTGCCATTCCTCCTCCGACTAGAGGAGACGTTGCCATTCCTCCTCCGACTAGAGGAGACGTTGCCATTCCTCCTCCGACTAGAGGAGATGTTGCCATTCCTCCTCCAGATAGAGGAGATGTTGCCATTCCTCCTCCGACTAGAGGAGATGTTGCCATTCCTCCTCCGACTAGAGGAGATGTTGCCATTCCTCCTCCGACTAGAGGAGATGTTGCCATTCCTCCTCCGACTAGAGGAGATGTTGCCATTCCTCCTCCGACTAGAGGAGATGTTGCCATTCCTCCTCCGACTAGAGGAGATGTTGCCATTCCTCCTCCGACTAGAGGAGATGTTGCCATTCCTCCTCCGACTAGAGGAGATGTTGCCATTCCTCCTCAGACTAGAGGAGATGTTGCCATTCCTCCTCCGACTAGAGGAGATGTTGCCATTCCTCCTCCGACTAGAGGAGATGTTGCCATTCCTCCTCCGACTAGAGGAGACGTTGCCATTCCTCCTCCGACTAGAGGAGATGTTGCCATTCCTCCTCCGACTAGAGGAGATGTTGCCATTCCTCCTCCGACTAGAGGAGATGTTGCCATTCCTCCTCCGACTAGAGACGTTGCCTCCTTCAGATAGAGGAGACGTTGCCATTCCTCCTCAGACTAGAGGAGATGTTGCCATTCCTCCTTTGTATAGAGGAGACGTTGCCATTCCTCCTCCAACTAGAGGAGATGTTGCCATTCCTCCTCTAAATCATTGCACCTGCTGCCATGACAGCCGCTTGGATCGCAGAGCCGGCCGAAGATGAGGGACATGAGTCCAGGAGGGCAAGTCCATATATGATCCGTGTCACGCCCAGGCGATTGGGGTTAAAAAAAGGAGATGAATAATATGAATGTGGAGTCTCTTGTGAAATGGGTAATGCTGTAATACGGTAATGGGGTATATACCACACATGGAGACTGTTTTTATATCTTCCCGGCTGATGTGGCCCAAAGGATTCAGGCTCTTCCCAGCCCTACGCTGTTTCTCTGGATTCCTCGGTCAGCAAGTTGGAAGGTGAAAAATATGTCGAAGGCCTTGTCGTTCTCTGGTTCCTCCACGAGTCAAAGCAGTTATGGAAGCCCTTATCTGAGTAGACCATTCCACTCCCCGGATAAGCAAAGTAGTTCTTTAGGCATCCGGGAAAAAAATCTCTCTCTGTCTCTCTTTTTTGCCCATTACGGTTTGAAATGATGACGAGTGGAGCAAGATGGACAAAAAAACTTCTTCTATGTCAAGCAAAGACCTCTAGACTATATCCTTTGAAGGCAGGAGAGGTGAAGTGTCTGGGAAACTTTCCCCTTATGGATGCGATTATGCTTTCTTTAGAAGGCGCAGTGTCCTGGACGGGCATGTGAGAAAATGATTCAAGACTTCAGGATAAGCGTATGGCTCTGCCGATATGGCTTGTAAACCTGCACTGGCTCTAGCAGCCATGTCTAGAGATATGGAAACCTGAACAGAGTACAGAGTCTCGTACTCAGAAGAGGTCTCCAAAAATTCAGCAGTGAAGGAGCTGGTGTCAATCTGTTCCTCCGGTTGGCTTGGTGGTCTTCGGTCACGGTTCAACGGGCCTTATAGTTACGCCGTCCCCAGGACGATAAATTCCAGGGGGTATATTTCCCCTCTTCTTCTTGGCGCAATAAGAGAACAGTTTATAAAGTACATTCAGGCGATTTCGCTATTCTCAATCAACTTAAAGATGCTTACCTCCATGTTCAGGTAGCAAAGGAGTTTCTCAAATACCTCCGGTTCCATCTGAGTTCTTTGTAAAGATTCTTCTGGCCATAATGGCCCTCATCGGAACGAGAAGGCTATGTCATTATCGCTGTTCCAATGACCTTCTGTTGCTGTCTTAGAACAAAGTTCAGCTGCTAGTTCGCAGGGAATAGGTTTCTCCATCGTGACTAACTTTGGGTGGCCCTTTGGGAAAAAGCCACCTAGAACCAGTCCGGCTGATATTCTTCTGGGCCCAGTTCGTTGTAGTGGAAAGCACCATCTCTCTTCCAGTGGGGAAGATTACAGTCGCGCAGTCCCTGCAGAAGTTTTACCCTGTCTTGTCAGGTTTATGCAAGTAACGGATATCAAGGGGCACTAGTCAACCTGTTCACATGTCATCAACAATGAGGAGCAGCCGCTTCTGGTGACTTCAGCACAGAACCGGCTCAGATTGCCACTCCCTGGTCCCATGTCATGGGTTAAGGTCATGACCTATGCCAAGCAGTACCGGTTGGGGAGTCTGCTGCACATCGGACCTTGTTCAAGGATACGAGTCTTCTCAGCCTGAGCTAGTACGTCTTGGAACTTCCGGCAGCCTGGTGTGCTTTTAGTCATTCTCCTATCTGTGGAAGGGAGAGTCGGCTTTATCAGGTGTTCATCGCTGTGTTATCCATTCTCATGTGAAGAATCATAGAGGTTCTCGAAGCACCACATTATTCCGGAAGGTCGAACCCATCATGTCCTGGGTCCAGGCAATGTTTCATTGGCATACTTCCTCAGAGTCCAGAACATCCGAGTGGATTTCCTGTCACGCATTTGGTTAAGTCACTAACGAGTGGTCTCTTCGTGTGCAATCATTCAAGTAGATTATGTCTCTGGGAGTCAATCCTGGGGTAGATATATTCTCTTCCCAGGTAACTTTAAGCTAGTGAGGTATTACACTCAAGAAGCAGTCCGGCATCCTTGTCCATCTCAGGTGTACTTCAAGGGTGATTTCCCCTTTATGAGTTCTATGAGGACGAGTACGAATTAGGTCGATAGAAGATGGGCCGAGTCTGTTGTGTTCTCTTATTCTTCAGGTGGAGATCCAACGGTTCAGATTTATTTATTCGGGCCTAGATTTATCTCTATCCATCAGCTCTTTTAGAATCCAAGTCTCAGCCTTGTCGGCCTTCTCCGGAGCTCAGCGGGTTGTTCACCTTTTTAATCTGGTGGTTCTATAATGTGTTAAAACTCAGCCCTCAAAGAAGACCAAGATTCCCCATTTGGGTTCTTTCCCTTGTCCTCAACTCACTGTCTGGGTTTAGTAATACGGGGTCCTCCACGCTTGCTATCTCGAGACCTTTTCAATTAAAATCATTTTCTTTGTAGCCTTTACCCTCGCCAGGAGAGTCTTGGAAGTTGCGTCCCTAAGTTAGGATGATCCTCTTCTGTCCTTCTTTCTAATCCGGGTGATCCTTATTCCTATGTTCGGCTCAATTCCGGAAATTACCTCAAGTTCTATAAGAGCCGGGAGATTATCCTAGTTACATTTAGGTCCAAGAGTCCAGTTAATTCTCTGGATATAGGCGGAATTCGGAAGGTATAACTGTGAGCGATTTCCAGCTTCGACTAGAATATCATCTAGTTCATCCTTCAGCCTTTTTATAAATAGGGGCCTGGTCCCTCTGGAAGAAGTATGGCACGTTATGCCAGGGATATGGCGGCTTCATGGGCGGTGGCCCAGCACGTGGCTTCGGACGTGATCTGCAGGGCGGCCTCATGGGCCTCTATCAAAACGTTATCGTCATAAAGCTGAGTCCGCTTCGCTATCTTCTTTGAAACTTCAGTAATAGATCCTGTCGGTTGACGGGTCAAATTGGAATTTATTGCTGTTCAGCATACCCACCCGTGTGGATTGGCTAGTTATTTCCCACACATAGGCTGCCATGGAGTCTGTCAGGAAAAAGGAAAATTTATTATCAAATACTTACCGTAATTTTCCTTTCCTGATGGACTCCATGGCAGATGGAGTTCCCACCCATCAGTTATTGAGTAGGCTAGTTACGGAACACAGTACCTAGCGGTGAGCTCTCTTTTATTTGAATGGGGTCCTATAGCATTGGAGAGGAGGCGGGGTTAACCCACACATAGGGCTGCCATGGAGTCCATCAGGAAAGGAAAATTACGGTAAGTATTTGATAATAAATTTTCCTTTTTTTGTATAAAAAAATGAAAATAGAATCAAATATTGCCCGGGGGGGGGGGGGGGGGGATGGGAATACAAGTATGCAGTCTGGGGTTGGGCTTTGGTCTGAAAGCCATGAAGCCAGGGGTGGACTGACAATTCGGCCACTCGGGCACTTCCCAAGGGCGCCGGGCAACTAGGGGGCCCCATCAGGGTTGCCAGCCTCAGTAAAACCAGGGACAGTATGTAAAAATCTGTGTTTTTTTTACATCCATTTCTGAAATGTCCCTTACCGACATCCTTTTGGTCTAAAAATCCAGAGATTATAGCTGCCCCACCTCTCCAGTACCTTCTCAGCCAATAGAAACATGTCTGTGTATACTGTGTGTGTACATACTGTGTGTGTATACTGTGTGTGTGTATATACTGTGTGGCCCCATAATCTCTGATTGCCTGGGGGCCAGTGATGTAAGTAACTGAGTTAAAATAAACTGAGTTACGTAACGCAGTTACTTTAGAGGATAACGAGTATCTAACTGATTGCTTTTCCCCTCATGGTAACTCAGTTCCCATTACTTTGGCTTAGTTACCCCAATTACATCTACCGCCACTAGATGGCAGTAGTGTAATTCCGGTGTCCTGCCGAAAAAGTTCCCCCGCCGGATAAGGACCCCCCTGTACTGCGCAGGCGCAGGGCTTGCGCAGTACGAAGGACTACGAGCTTCCGAAAATTGCCGAACCTAAACAGCTCTGAGTGAACTCTACACCGCGCAGGCGCAGTTAACATGTAATTGTACGAGGCGAATGCGCACGCTCCCGATGCTCGTGCTACTCGGCAAGGGGCGTCTATGGTGTAACTAAGGGGCGGGTCTAGTATTACTGTAACCAAGGGGCGCATTTATTATTATTGTTATATATCGAGCTCTGCCCATTAATTTAACATTCGCCCTCTTCTGTAGAAATCCGCCCCCTTACACGATATAATAATAATAGACCCGCCCCTTACACGATATAATAATAATAGACCCGCCCCTTACACGATATAATAATAATAGACCCCCCCCTTGCTTACACGCTATAACAGATCTGCCCCTTGGTTAGAGTAATAATAGAGCAGCCCCTTGGTTTACACGATATATAACAATAATAATAAATGCACCCCTTGGTTACAGCAATACTAGACCCCCCCCCTTAGTTACACGTATAGAATATTTAAAAAAAAAAGTCAGTTACTTTTGCTGCGTAACTAATTACTTTTCCAATGTAGTAACTGAGTTACTAACGCAATTACTTTTTGGGAGAAGTAATTTGTAACTTAACTAATTACTTTTTTAAAGTAAGATGACCAACACTGCTGGGGGCCCCATAATCTCCTATTGCCCGGGGGCCCCATGAGTTGTCAGTCCGCCCCTGCATGAAGCCAAATGATTAGAAAAACATTCTTGCCTCTCGGGGGGAAAACAACATCTGGCAGTGGAGGAACCAGGTGGACCTGTTCCAAGGGCCACAACCCGCAATCCGTTCCGCCACATTCCTGAGTCTTGTAGATTGGTGACACATGGATTGGCGCGAAACCTGCCATGTGCACTCTGCTATGGTAACATGACGGTCAGGTATTTCCTCTACAGTGGGCTCACTAGGGTTGGTGTCACCTGGTGCAGTAAAACATGGTGTCACCCACCTGCCTTAGTACATACTAGGGTTACACCGATATTGTTTTTTTTTCATTGCGAGTAGGACTACCATAACTTTCCGTCAAGTACCGAGTACTGATACTTTGCTGTGCGATTTGCGTTATTACAAAATGAATGGGGCGCAAATCGCTCTGCAAAAAAAATCGCACGTGATTTCCCCCACCGTTCCTGTGTGTGTGTGTGTATAGAAAGCAAAGCGCCATCTAGTGGGCGGTTTATTAAAAATGTTTTAACTCACTTTAAAGCGGAGTAACACCCAAAAATGGAACTTACGCTTTTCTGGTCCCCCCCCCCCCCCCCTCAGGAGTCACATTTGGCACCTTTCAGGGGGAGCAGATACCTGTATAATCCAGGTATTTGCTCCCACTTCCGGCGATAGATCACGCTGCAGATTCCGTGGTCATCTACGCCATGTCTGGCCCCTCTTCCACCCCCCCCCCCCGCTGTCTTCTGGGAGACACACAGGTCCCAGAAGACAGCAGGGACCAGTGAGGACGCGCTGCACGACTCACGTATGCGCAGTAGGGAAGGCTACACTTCCTTATTCCCTTAGGCCCCTTTCACACTGGGGCGGTGAGCCGCGGTGACGGTAAAGCAGCGCTATATTTAGCGCTGCTTTACCGTCGTTTTAACCGCGGTATTCGGCCACTCGCGGTGCGGTTTTAACCCCTGCGAGCGGCCGAAAAGGGGTTAAACACCCCCCACAGAGCGCCGCCGTAGCGGCGCTTTGCGGCGGCATTGCCGCGGTTTCACCGCGGTGTCCCATTCTATTCAATGGGAAGGAGCGGTATAGGAGCAGTGAACACACCGCTCCTATCCCGCTCCAAAGATGCTGCTAGCAGGACTTTTTTTGTCATCCTGCTAGCGCACCGCTCCAGTGTGAGAGCCCGCCGGCTTTCACACTGGAGTTAAAGGGGCAGGATTTTTTCATGCGGTGAACAGGCGCTATTTTTAGCGCTGCACCGCATGAAAAACGCCCCGGTGTGAAAGGGGCCTTACCGAAGATGGCGGCGCCTCCACCCAAGAACCGAGGGACAGATCGGCTTCAGGTGAGGACTAGACATGTGCACAATAGAAAAACTGTTTAGTTTCTGTTTGTTTCCGTTGATTCGTAACGATTCGTAAATTCGCAAGTCGTCGGTGTTCGTATTCGGACTCGTTCGTATTGTCGTAGAGTTATTTTTTCGTTGATTCGTTTTTCCGTTAGTCTAATTTTTGTTTATTCGAAATTCGCATTTTTCGTATTTTCGTTGTATTTTGTATTCGGACGCATTCGTACTTTCGTAGATTTAGTTACATTCGTTCTTTCGTAAGATTGATTTATTCGTAACATTGTTTTCGTAGATTCGTAATCGAGCATAATTCATAATTTTATGTAATGTGTATGCATTATTACATTGTAAGAGACACGGAAAATTACGAATCAACAAAAAAAAAAAGTTACGAATGTACAAATTTTTCGTTCAATCCATTCGAAGCACGTTAAGCAGCGCCATTGTAAGAGACACGGAAAATTACGAATCAACAAAAAAAAAAAAAAGTTACGAATGTACAAATTTTTTCGTTCAATCCATTCGAAGCACGTTAAGCAGCGCCATTGTAAGAGACACGGAAAATTACCAATTCAACAAAAAAAAAAGTTACGAATGTACGAATTTTTTTCGTTAGTTTTTCGGATTTTCTTCATTAGTACATTCGTTGTTTCTAATTTGTTTTTTTCGGATTTTCGTTGTTTTTTTGGATTCGTTCGATTCGAATGATTCGTTAATCACGGAAAATTACGAATCAACAAAAAAAAAAAAAGTTACGAATGTACAAATTTTTTTCGTTCGTTTTCGTTTTTCGGATTTTCTTCATTAGTACATTCGTTGTTTCTAATTAGTTTTTTTCGGATTTTCGTTGTTTTTCGGATTCGTTCGATTCGAATGATTCGTTAATCACGGAAAATTACGAATCAAAAAAAAAAAAAAAGTTACGAATGTACGAATTTTTTTTTTTCGTTTAATTAATTCGAAGCATGTTAAGCAGCGCCATTGTAAGAGACTCACGGAAAATTACGAATCAACAAAAAAAAAAAGTTACGAATGTACGAATTTTTTTCGTTTAATCCATTCGAAGCACGTTAAGCAGCGCCATTGTAAGAGACACGGAAAATTACCCAATCAACAACAAAAAAAAAAGTTACGAATGTACAAATTTTTTTCGTTCGTTTTCGTTTTTCGGATTTTCTTCATTAGTACATTCGTTGTTTCTAATTTGTTTTTTTTCGGATTTTCGTTGTTTTTCGGATTCGTTCGATTCGAATGATTCGTTAATCACGGAAAATTACGAATCAACAAAAAAAAAAAAAAAAAAAAGTTACGAATGTACGAATTTTTTTCGTTTAATTCATTCGACGCACGTTAAGCAGCACCATTGTAAGAGACACGGAAAATTACGAATCAACAAACAAAAAAAAAAGTTACGAATGTACGAATTTTTTCGTTCATTTTGATTTGCGTTATTTTTTTAATCTTTGTTCGGTATTTTCGTTGTTTCTGTTTTCGTTTTCGGATTTTCATTCATTCGTAGTTTCTTTGTTTCTAATTTAATTATTTCGTATTTTCGTTGTTTTTTCATATTCGTTCGATTCGATAATTCGTTAAAATTTTTACTAAATCACTCGTACGATACGAATGAACGAATATAACGAATTTGAACGGAAAAACGAATTCGTAACTAAAACGAATTGCACATGTCTAGTGAGGACATCGCGGGCACCCTGGACAGGTAAGTGCCCTAATATTAAATGTCAGCAGCTGCAGTATTTGTAGCTGCTGACTTTTAATATATATATATTTTTTTGGACGGAACTCCGCTTTAACCGCTTCAATACCGCCCGCCGTCATATGACGCCCACAAGGTGGATCTACCATCCTGGGTGGGCGTCATATGACGTCCTCGGATTCCCGGCCGCCTGGGGGGCTCGCCCGCGGCATCGCTCGGGACCCGGTGCGAGTGCCCGGCGGCCGCGATGTCCGCCGGCACCCGCGATTGCCCGTTTAAAACAACGGGACCGGGCGGGAACGTGGAGCTGTGTATGTAAAACACACAGCTCCACGTCCTGTCAGCGGAGAGGAGACCGATCATGTGATCCCAGTACGGAGGAACACATGATCGGTCTCCTCCCCTTAAGTCCCCTCCCCCTACAGTTAGAATCACTCCTATTAGGGAACACATTAACCCCTCCAGCGCCCTCTAGTGTTAACCCCTTCCCTGCCAGTCACATTTACACAGTAATCATTGCAATTTTATCGCTGTGTAAATGTGAATGGTTCCAAAAATGTGTCAAAAGTGTCCGAAGTGTCCGCCGCAATGTCGCAGTCACGAAAAAAAAATCGCAGATCGCCGCCATTACTAGTAAAAAAAAAAAATTCAATAAAATCTATCCCCTATTTTGTAGACGCTATAACTTTTGCGCAAACCGATCAATATACGCTTATTGCGATTTTTTTTACCAAAAATACGTAGAAGAATACGTATCGGCCTAAACTGAGGAAAAAAAATTTTTTTTTAAAAAAAAATGGGATATTTATTATAGCAAAAAGTAAAAAATATTGTGTTTTTTTTCAAAATTGTCGCTCTTCTTTTGTTCATAGTGCAAAAAATTAAAACCGCAGGGGCGATCAAATACCACCAAAAGAAAGCTGTGGGAAAAAAAGGACGTCAATTTTCTTTGGGTGTAACGTCGCACGACCGCGCAATTGTTAGTTAAAGCGGCGCAGTGCCGAATTGCAAAAAGTGCTCTGGTCAGGAAGGGTGTTTAAAAGCCCTGTATTGAAGCGGTTAAGTACATATCTGGTCAAACACAACATCTACATAGTGTCCAGTTCCCGCCGATGGTAGCAAATCACGGCCGCTGGAGGTGCCCACAGGGC
The DNA here is from genome assembly GCA_028564925.1 of Lithobates sylvaticus. Lineage (NCBI taxonomy): Eukaryota > Metazoa > Chordata > Amphibia > Anura > Ranidae > Lithobates > Lithobates sylvaticus. The sequence continues at coordinate 19,774,533 of CM053029.1, forward strand.
TGGCGGAGAAGTTCCGGGACCCCTGTGGGTAAATAGGGCAGAAGTGATGTCAGCTTGGAGGGGCGGACCGCCTCTACATCTCCTGCAGCCCTGTGAGCACCTCCAGCAGCCATGATTTGCTATCATCGGCGGGGCCGGGAACATTATGCAGATTTATCATTTGACCAGATATCTACTTAAAGCGGAAGTTCCGCCGGAATTATTTTTTTAATTAAAAAAGTCAGCAGCTACAAATACTGCAGCTGCTGACTTTTAAAATATGGAAACTTACGAGTCCAGGGCTCCCGCGATGTCCTCACCCGAAGCCGACCCGCCCCTCGGCTCTCAGGTGGAGGCGCCGCCATCTTCAGTAATGGAATCAGGAAGTGAAGCTTTTGCGGCTCCACAGCCTGCGCGTTCTGAGTGGTCCCTGCTGTCTTCTGGGGCCTGTGTGTCGCTATTGGATGCCTATCAGGAGGAGAGGACGGGAGATGAGGATGGCAGGATACGCACGAAGGACCCCACTCGTCGCCGTCACCCGCTGCCCCACCAAGACAGGGTAAGTGCCGGGCAGACGGCGAGCGGGTGGGGGTCACACTGGGGGCCTTCAAGGGCACACTGGCAGAATTTAATGGGCACATTGCCAGCATTTGATGGGCACACTGGCAGCATATGATGGACACACTGGCAGGATTTGATGGGCACACTGGCAGCATATGATGGACACACTGGCAGGATTTGATGGGCACACTGGCAGCATTTGATGGGCATAATGTCAGCGTTTGATGGCACAGTGGCAGCGTTTGATGGGCACAGTGGCAGCGTTTGATGGGCACAGTGGCAGCGTTTGATGTGCACAGTGGCAGCGTTTGGCATAATGACTGCAATTAATGGCACAGTGGCTGCATTCGAGGGCACAGTGGCTGCGTTTGATGGCACAGTGGCTGCAATTGATGGCACAGTGGCAGCGTTTGATGGGCACAGTGGCAGCGTTTGATGTGCACAGGGGCAGCGTTTGATGGGCCCAGTGGCAGCGTTTGGCATAATGACTGCAATTAATGGCACAGTGGCTGCATTCGAGGGCACAGTGGCTGCGTTTGATGGCACAGTGGCTGCAATTGATGGCACAGTGGCTGCGTTTGAGGGCACAGTGGCAGCATTTGATGGGCACAGTGGCTGCAATTGATGATTTTTTTTTTTTTAATTGCGTCCCCCCCCCCAAAAAAAATTTTGAGCACTAGCTGCCACTGCATCACAATGCACCCCCCTTTACCTTGTGCTGTTGCCGGAAGGAAGCTGGGGGTGGAGCTGGAAAGTGCAGGTTCCAGAGGAGGGCTAGAGTTAGCTGTGGAAGGCTGCTGAATGCTGAGATCAGGGAATGCAGAGATGAGGGGATGCTGCGGCCAGAGGCGGCTCTTTAATTAGGCAAATTAGGCGGTCGCCTAAGGCCTCGCACTCACAGGGGCCTCGCAGCCACCTAATTTACCTGTGGTCAATCACCAGGGTGGCTTTCCACTATTTCCGGTGCTGCCCTATGCTTTCTGATCATCGCTGTCACTTCTGAATACAGAAGCCCAGCTTCTGCAGAAGTGACAGCACAACTCTCCGGGCGGCCGCACTGAACTCTCGGGAGGCGGGGAGGGGTCTGACATCCCTAGTGCCAGGCATCCATCCAGACACTTTACTTGCAAGTTGCTGGCGCCCGCAGCATCTCCCACGCCACGTTGTTGCAGTTGTTGCCTGCCAGCCCAGAATAACAGAGCCGAGGGCGCTTTTCCCAGGCGCCTCCTCGGCTCTGACGTGTCTAATCACAGACCACATGGAGGAGGAACCTGGGAAAAAAAAACATCATCCCTGCTGACCCTCCTCTCCTATTCATCCCATGTGATTGGCGCAGTACACGTCCCTGACCCACACAAGCAACAGCAGTAATAACATGCTCCGTTTCGGGGTTCTTCCTTAACCCCTGGAAAGGGTGTGAGTGGGGCTTCATGTTTAAATTTTGCCTAAGGCCTCACAAAGCCTAGAGCCGCCTCTGGCTGCGGCTGCACAAAGACGTGCAGGATCTGTAAGGGGAGTTCTGTCCTCATCTCTGCTGCTGACTGCTGAGATGGGGGGGGGGTGAGCCTCTCTGTGGCTGAATAGAGAAGCGCAGGATCTGGCAGAGGAGTTCTGGCCTCCTCTCTGCTGCTAACTGCTGAGACAAGGAGGAGGCGAGACTAGGGGGGTTCGCAGGAGAGGTGCGAGGGCCAGATTCAGCCTGGGGGGCCTTGGGTATGACACATGCAGTGATGTAAGTAACTGAGTTAAAATAAACGGAGTTACCTAACGCAGTTACTTTAGAGGGTAACGAGTAATCTAACTGATTACTTTTCCCCTCATGGTAACTCAGTTCCCATTACTTTGGCTTAGTTACCCCAATTACATCTACCGCCACTAGATGGCAGTAGTGTAATTCCGGTGTCCTGCCGAAAAAGTTCCCCCGCCGGATAAGGACCCCCTGTACTGAGCAGGCGCAGGGCTTGCGCAGTACGAAGGACTACGGAGCTTCCGAAAATTGCCGAACCTAAACAGCTCTGAGTGAACTCCTCACCGCGCAGGCGCAGTTAACATGTAATTGTACGAGGCGATGCCGCGCGCTCCCGATGCTCGTGCTACTCTGCAAGGGGCGTCTATCGTGTAAGTAAGGGGCGGGTCTAGTATTACTGTAACCAAGGGGCGCATTTATTATTATTGTTATATATCGAGCTCTGCCCATTAATTTAACATTCGCCCTCTTCTGTAGCCATCCGCCCCATTACACGATATAATAATAATAGACCCGCCCCTTACACGATATAATAATAATAGACCCGCCCCTTACACGATATAATAATAATAGACCCGCCCCTTACACGATATAATAATAATAGACCCGCCCCTTACACGATATAATAATAATAGACCCGCCCCTTACACGATATAATAATAATAGACCCGCCCCTTGCTTACACGCTATAACAGATCTGCCCCTTGGTTAGAGTAATAATAGAGCAGCCCCTTGGTTACACGATATATAACAATAATAATAAATGCGCCCCTTGGTTACAGTAATACTAGACCCGCCCCTTAGTTACACGTATAGAATATTTAAAAAAAAAGTCACAGTTACTTTGCTGAGTAACTAATTACTTTTCCAATGTAGTAACTGAGTTACTAACGCAATTACTTTGTGGGAGAAGTAATTTGTAACTTAACTAATTACTTTTTTAAAGTAAGACGACCAACACTGGACACATGTGGTCTAGTCTTTTTAGGATTTATTGATGAAGAACTTAACAGGAGGAAGGGGTTTCGGGTCACTTGATACACCAAAACAATCCACAACTAAAACAAAAAGGCAAACTTCTCTCTAGTTCCTCAATAGCAACTTTTAGGGAGGTAGCAGGGAATAGTCGGCAGATTTAGGGCCCCTCGGCTGCAGACCGCAGGACAATCTCTGGCCAGTGGTTCCCTTTTCTCTTATGTGCAACTATCAGTCACCAGTAAGATCTTTACTTACAGTGTCCCAGAAGCTGTTTGCCACCCAGACTCCACAGGTAGATCCTTAGTGACAAAGTCCTCCTCCAAACCTGGACCTGGAAGCATTGTCCTTCAGGGGATATCCCTCTTCAGGACCTCAGCCAAGCCCAAAACCATAGTCTCTTGTCTCAGTCAGCGATCGTCCTCCTAGGGGGCAGCACCCCAGGAGTTCTGGAATCCTCCCTGACGAGGAAAGAACACTCTGCTAAGGCCTCCTGTCTAATTATCACCTCCCCAGCCACCTTCTGGATGCCCCTTTTAGGGATTGGTGGGGGCTTTGATAGTTATTGAACCGGTCATTTGAATCCCACTCCCTATGCTCTGGATGCTTCTTCCAGAGGCATAGGGAAGCAATCAAATTCTCAGCTTAGGAAGCCTGATCAGATCAAAACAATCAACGGCCACTCCGCTCACTACAGAGGGACCAAAACAACTTATATTTAATTAGGGGGTGCTACTATTTTTTTTTTGTTTTTGTTTTTTTAGTTTTGAATTAAATTATTTCCTTTTATACAGAGAAATAAAAAATATTTCATATTGGGCCAGGTCTACCCTGTGTGATGGTAGAACCTGATGTGAAGAGGAAGGCCTCTCTTACAGCTCTGGATCATGGACCACTGGTAGTGAGACATTGACTATGAGAGGTATGAGTGCCTGTAGAGTGTCCAGCAAACCAAATGGATGAAAAGCAGTTGCCTCACCAGGAATTGATAAGATGGCCAACACAGCAGATGGCAGCAGGAACAGCAGACCCTGGACTTGGCAGACAGCTGGCTGACAGTTGCTTGGTTGGCAGGTGACTGATCACATGTTCAGGGTAGACTGATAACACGTGGCAGGTAGGGATGGGCCCGGTGCTCGATTCGAACCCACGTTCGAATCGAGCACCGGGCGTTCGCTCGCTCGGCGAGCCCAGAACTATTTGGGCCGTTCGCATCACATTCGTGTGATGCAAGCGGCCCCGCAATGCATTGCGGCCGGCGCAGTGCATTGCTCGCTGATGATTGGCCAAGCATGCACTGTGACCCCGCATGCTTGGCCAATCACAGCGCCGGAAACTAGGAGAGCAATAATTGGCTACAGGCAGGACGCCTGTAGCCAATTAAAGCTCAGGGGCTTTAGTACACGCCCCACCATTTAAAAGGCCGCCACGCCGTCGGCCCCGGTCACATGTGTTCCGGCTTTAGGAGAGAGCAGTCTGCTGATTCTGTCTTTGCTTGATTGCTATTTCTTTGCTAAACCATTGCTACCTGAGTCATTCATCATTAGTGATCGTTCATTGCTGCTGATTGCACAGTTAGTGTGTTATTAGCTGCTGCTGGGGATTAGTCTGGTGCGTGCGTACTGTTAGTACAGTATTGCAGTAGCACCAACCGCAGTGCTGTTAGCACAGCATTGCACCCCAACTTCTGTCCCAACCTTCTGTCCCATCCATATACTACCTATAGTGTCTTTCAGCACTGCAGCACCCATAGGACTTCTAGTGTGTTAGTGGCAGCACACAGAGCTCCTATATTTTCTTCTCAGCAGCACACATATACTACCTATTGTGTCAGCACTGCAGCACCCATAGGACTTCTAGTGTGTTAGTGGCAGCACACAGAGCTCCTATATTTTCTTCTCAGCAGCACACATATACTACCTATTGTGTCAGCAGCACCCATAGGACTTCTAGTGTGTTAGTGGCAGCACACAGAGCTCCTATATTTTCTTCTCAGCAGCACACATATACTACCTATTGTGTCAGCAGCACCCATAGGACTTCTAGTGTGTTAGTGGCAGCACACATAGCTCCTATATTTTCTTCTCAGCAGCACACATATAGTACCTATAGTGTCTTTGTGTCAGCAGCACCCATAGGACTTCTAGTGTGTTAGTGGCAGCACACAGAGCTCCTATATTTTCTTCTCAGCAGCACACATATACTACCTATTGTGTCTTTGTGTCAGCAGCACCCATAGGACTTCTAGTGTGTTAGTGGCAGCACACAGAGCTCCTATATTTTCTTCTCAGCAGCACACATATACTACCTATTGTGTCTTTGTGTCAGCAGCACCCATAGGACTTCTAGTGTGTTAGTGGCAGCACACAGAGCTCCTATATTTTCTTCTCAGCAGCACACATAGTACCTATAGTGTGTTAGTGTCAGCACCCATAGGACCTACAGTGTGTTTTGAGCACACATAGGAGCTCTATTTTTTATACTATATACACTACCGACTACAATGGCTGGAAGACCGCCAAGGAGAGGCAGAGCGTGCCGAGGCAAGAACACAGGGCAGGCAGGCTCTGTTTCTAGAGACAACAGTGCTGGCCGTGGATGTGGTCGTGCATCGTCATCAGCACGTGGCCATGGGACACCATGCCATTTTTCTCAAGGATTTTCAGCCATATGGCGGCCAGGACAAGACATGACATTAAAGCCGCAAGTGGTTTTAAATGGCTTCTTTTTTTTTTTCCTTTACAAATGTCATTTTGTGCAAGGACAGTTCTAAACACGGGAAACACATGCCACTTCACAGGCATACTTTAGACACCCCCCAGGTACCATATTTAAAGGAATATTTCACTTTTTTTTTTTCACTTTATGCATCATTAAAATGACTGCTCCCGAAAAAACGTTAGTTTTTAAAATTTCTTTCTGCATTGATATATGTCCCCTGGGGCAGGACCCGGGTCCCCAAACCTGTTTTATGACATTAACATGCATATTGGCCGTTGTAATTAGCAATTTTGATTTCGAACGTTCGCGTCCATTGTAACGAATAGGGTTCGAAAATTTGCGAAAAATATGGGAAAAATTTGTTACTTTTGTGACATTCATTCAATGTTTTGTTTTATAAATACACCCCAAAATGTTCTAATAATTACATATTTTGTTGTACTGTGTGACATGAAGAGATCCCAAAACACATCGTTTAGAATCAAACATAATTTCAGCTTAAAATCTCAAAATGTATAAAGCTAATATACATGCATTCCATCTATTAAATTGTAGGGATAAGCTGATGGTTCCATACAGTGGCGGCTGATGCTCCAGCCGGGGGGGGGGGGGGCAAACAAACTGCCCGAACCACGCAGGTGGTACTCACACGGTCGGGCTCTCAAACGGCGCCGATGCAGAGCACTGAGAGATCCCTCTGGGCAGCTGTCTCCCGAGTCCCGGATCTTCCTGTACATTCTTCAGTCTGGCCCGGCCAATACGATCAGTTCTCCTCTCGGCTATTCACGCTCCTCCCGCTTCCTGATTGGTCGGGAGGAGAAACAGGAAGACAATAGCGAATATTGATTCGCTATTGTCACACAACTGGGTGGGCTTGGGGGCGCAGAGCACTGCACCCCCGAGCCCACCCTTTTTTAAAACCAAGTAGAGCCTAATGCCGCGTACACACGGTCGGAATTCTCGTCGGAAAAAGCTCTGATGGTTTTCCCGTCGGAATTCCGACGGAATTTCGCTCAAACTGTCTTGCCTACACACGGTCACACCAAATTCCGACGGTCTGTAACACAGCGGCATAAAACACGTTCGACAGCACTATAGAAGGGAAGTTTAATGCTTCAGAGAATGCGTCGAATTGTTTCCGAGCATGCGTCGGAATTTTGCGTGTCGGAATTGCATACACACGATCGGAAGATCCGATAGAAAGGTTTTCAGTCGGAAAAATTGAGAACATGTTCTCAATCCAAAGTCCGTCGGAAATTCCGACAGAAAAAGACCGATGGGCATACACACGGTCGGAAAATCCAATGAAAAGCTCCCATCGGACTGTTTCCATCAGACCGTGTGTACGTGGCATAAGGCTCTCATGTGTTTCAAAAAAGCAAACAAACCCATTGGATTGGAATTCGTGCGTCCGGCCCCCTGTATGTAGATTAGGGGGCCGGACGCATGGATAGGGGTGGGGGGGAGCGGCGCGCCTGCGCCCTGCATTAAGGGCCACCGCTGGTTCCATAAGAAGCTAACTTCAGACCAAACTTTGGCTGTTTGGGCATTCAAACAAGGATCCGATCTACTGCACTTTTGTCCCCCTGTTCCCGGTGGGAACTCTGCATCATATAAATTTAAACTGTGGTCCTCCAGTTGTTCAGGAACTACAATTCCCATCATGCCTAGTCATGTCTGTGAATGTCAGAGTTTTACAATGCCTCGTGGGATGTGTAGTTCTGCAAAAGCTGGAGGGCCGTAGTTTGGAGATCCCTGATATAGATGACACTCTGGAGGCATGGTGGCACCTCCAGAGGCAGGCGTGGGTCAGCGTTTCACCCCAGTGCTGAGTCCATGGCTAAAATGGGGGACCAAGAGAGAACATTGGGTGCCAGTCAATGGGTGACCAAGAGAGAACATTGGGTGCCAGTCACTGGGGGACCAAGAGAGAACATTGGGTGCCAGTCACTGGGGGACCAAGAGAGAACATTGGGTGCCAGTCACTGGGGGACTAAGAGAGAACATTGGGTGCCAGTCACTGGGGGACCAAGAGAGAACATTGGGTGCCAGTCACTGTGGGACCAAGAGAGAACATTGGGTGCCAGTCACTGGGGGACCAAGAGAGAACATTGGGTGCCAGTCACTGGGGGACTAAGAGAGAACATTGGGTGCCAGTCACTGGGGGACCAAGAGAGAACATTGGGTGCCAGTCACTGGGGGGGACCAAGAGAGAACATTGGGTGCCAGTCACTGGGGGGACCAAGAGAGAACATTGGGTGCCAGTCACTGGGGGACCAAGAGAGAACATTGGGTGCCAGTCACTGGGGGACCAAGAGAGAACATTGGGTGCCAGTCACTGGGGGACTAAAAGAGAACATTGGGTGCCAGTCACTGGGGGACCAAGAGAGAACATTGGGTGTCAGTCACAGGGGGACCAAGAGAGAACATTGGGTGCCAGTTACTGGGGGACCAAGAGAGAACATTGGGTGCCAGTCACTGGGGGACCAAGAGAGAACATTGGGTGCCAGTCACTGGGGGACCAAGAGAGAACATTGGGTGCCAGTCACTGGGGGACCAAGAGAGAACATTGGGTGCCAGTCACTGGGGGACCAAGAGAGAACATTGGGTGCCAGTCACTGGGGGACCAAGAGAGAACATTGGGTGCCAGTCACTGGGGGACCAAGAGAGAACATTGGGTGCCAGTTACTGGGGGACCAAGAGAGAACATTGGGTGCCAGTCACTGGGGGACCAAAAGAGAACATTGGGTGTCAGTCACTGGGGGACCAAGAGAGAACATTGGGTGCCAGTCACTGGGGGACCAAGAGAGAACATTGGGTGCCAGTCACTTGGGGACCAAGAGAGAACATTGGGTGCCAGTTACTGGGGGACCAAGAGAGAACATTGGGTGCCAGTCACTGGGGGACCAAGAGAGAACATTGGGTGCCAGTCACTGGGGGACCAAGAGAGAACATTGGGTGCCAGTCACTTTTTAAAAAAGATTTATAGTAGAACAGACAAGGAAGTGAGGGGTCCCAGATACCAAGCAGATCACGTATGGACTTTCCAGATCCATGTCCAACTTCACAGTGTCAGAACCCTTAAGCCAACCTGGTGACACTGTAGGCAGTTACATAACTGGTTCCCAGGCTTTGCTCTGTCTCGCTGGTTCAGTACCCTTTTTTCTGTCCCCTAGGCTTCAGTGCATCCTCCAAGTGAATCACCACCCCAGCCTTCTTTCTGGATTTCGCCAGCAAGGTCCTCATCTGAGTCTACTCCTTGGCTGAGCTTCCTCCATTGCCAGGTAGGACAGCTCCAGGACCACTTCAGGCCTATTTTGCTTCTAGAGCGGATAACAGGCCCCACACAGGCTATGGGCCTTACAGATATCTCAGACAAGCACACCTTCCCAGGAGAGAGACCACAAGGCCTGCCCCAACTATGTATATACCCCCCCCCCCCCCCCGCATGCACCAGTGGCCATGAACCTCCTACTGGGCTGAGTGAAGTAAACTCCGTCCTGCAATGAAATCTCATACTATCGCTGGTATCAGTGATACCTACTAGGAGCAGTGAGAAATCACAACCCCATTGAGCTTAGGGAAAGTGAAAAAAGCCATGAACCTCCTCACTGGGGGGGGGCTGAGTGGGGGACCAAGAGAGAACAGTAAACTCCTGTGGGGACCAAGAGAGAACATTGGGTGCCAGTCACTGGGGGACCAAGAGAGAACATTGGGTGCCAGTCACTGGGGGACCAAGAGAGAACATTGGGTGCCATACTAGGCCCCAAAAGAGAACATTGGGTGTCAGTCACTGGGGGACCAAGAGAGAACATTGGGTGCCAGTCACTGGGGGACCAAGAGAGAACATTGGGTGCCAGTCACTTGGGGACCAAGAGAGAACATTGGGTGCCAGTTACTGGGGGACCAAGAGAGAACATTGGGTGCCAGTCACTGGGGGACCAAGAGAGAACATTGGGTGCCAGTCACTGGGGGACCAAGAGAGAACATTGGGTGCCAGTCACTTTTTAAAAAAGATTTATAGTAGAACAGACAAGGAAGTGAGGGGTCCCAGATACCAAGCAGATCACGTATGGACTTTCCAGATCCATGTCCAACTTCACAGTGTCAGAACCCTTAAGCCAACCTGGTGACACTGTAGGCAGTTACATAACTGGTTCCCAGGCTTTGCTCTGTCTCGCTGGTTCAGTACCCTTTTTTCTGTCCCCTAGGCTTCAGTGCATCCTCCAAGTGAATCACCACCCCAGCCTTCTTTCTGGATTTCGCCAGCAAGGTCCTCATCTGAGTCTACTCCTTGGCTGAGCTTCCTCCATTGCCAGGTAGGACAGCTCCAGGACCACTTCAGGCCTATTTTGCTTCTAGAGCGGATAACAGGCCCCACACAGGCTATGGGCCTTACAGATATCTCAGACAAGCACACCTTCCCAGGAGAGAGACCACAAGGCCTGCCCCAACTATGTATATACCCCCCCCCCCGGCATGCACCAGTGGCCATGAACCTCCTACTGGGCTGAGTGAAGTAAACTCCGTCCTGCAATGAAATCTCATACTATCGCTGGTATCAGTGATACCTACTAGGAGCAGTGAGAAATCACAACCCCATTGAGCTTAGGGAAAGTGAAAAACGATACAATCAATCTGGGCTGACTACCACCCAGCCAAAAACTACATTTAGGATAGCAGACCCTGTTTATTACAAGTGAGCTACATATAGAAGCAATTTTTCTACGGCATCTGTATATGACAGCTCCCAACTGTCAATGGTTCCTAAGTAAGTCGGGGGGGGGCTTACACCTCTGACGTCTCAGGAACCACTGATGTCACCAGGGACAACACAGAGCCACAAGACCAGGTGACAAGCATTGCAGAGGAGGAGACTTTGCTGCCATAGTGTGTGCATGACAGAGTTCAGGGGATGGGGAGCACTGTGTCCCCATGTCATTTATTGACTGGAAGTGTGGTGTCCCCATGTCATTTGCTGATTGGGGATCATGGCGTCTCCATGTAAAATATTGATTGGTGTCACTTATTGATTAGGATCATGGTACCCTTCCCCCATGTCATTTATTGATTGGGGTCATGGTGTCCCCATGTCAGTGGTGAAACTACCAGGGTTACAAAAATTCCATTTGTAACTGGGCCCTGAAATTCTGCCACTGTGGGGCTCCCAGACAGCAGGAAGGTGGCCAGCTGCGAAACATGTGAAGAGGTCCTGTTGCGGGACCATAATACATGCCCCCCCCCCCCCCCCCGCGACAGGAGTAAAGGGCCCTGGGATCAGTGGGAAGGGCCCCTGGGCTTGGAGAGAAGGGCCCCAGGACCAGAGGAAAGTGCCCTGGGGACGATGGAAAGGAACCTGGGACCAGTGGCAAGGGTCCCAAGACCGATAGAAAGGGCCCCAGGATGTGGTCGGGGGGGGGGGGAGCCTTCATTGTTTTATGCACTAGAGCTCTGAAGGTTCTAGTTATGCCTCTGGTAAGGCGGGCTGAAGGTGTTAGCTTGTATTTTGAAACAAAAATGTTTTAGTCAAGGCTGGTCATCAACATATGACGAGACAGGTAGGACATACTCTTGTCTGTAGAGTGGAACCTAAAGGCTGATCTCCAGGTTTTTTCTACCTCCTAAATGCCCCTTTTATCTCTCCTAAAGCATGTGACGCTCTAGTCCCAGGTCTTCTTTCTTCTTCTGTTTACAAAGGCGGGCTCCTTTTTTAGGTGCCTGCATGATGTGAAATTTCTATTGACTATCTAGTTGTGGGGGTTCTCTTCTAAGGATCCAGATCCAGAAGAGGAGTCTGCAGCAGTAATGTTAGTGCAAGGGGACTGCCAGAGACTGGCCAATGTGGACACATCTTCAGCATTGGATTATTGGTTCCTTGCACCCAGAAACAATGCTGGCAAGGACACTGGGTGGCAGATTTAGATGATTCTTTCTTGCTTCATAGGGTAAGAAAATGGGATGGTTTTGTGGGGGGGGGGGGGGGGGGGGTTAATATTTGCTTAGAGATAAGCTTGTTGCTTCCCTTTCCTAAGTGCCTCTAGGCAAGGCCACTTGCCCAGCACATGAGGGGTACCTTATAGCAATGCCGAGACCACATTCATGTGAAAATGCCTTAGACAGTGTACAAAGTCCTTCTGTAGATTGCTGTCCCATGTCATCACACTCACTTACCTTCTGTATATCATATTTAAGGGGCACTGCTGAGTCTTTGCCCTCTCCGCCACTCCAGCGTACCTCACTCCCAGTGACAGAATAGGGTCCTGCCATGCCCTTAGCGTGGATCTCATGCATGCACTTTTAAAGCCTTCATGTGGCTAGGCTGTACCATGTGGCTAGGCTATGGATCCCCATAGCGTGAGTTCAGTCCTGGTTGCTTTGGGAAACCGGCCAATGGGGAGGGAGCCAGAACACTGACCCCTTTGCCACCGGAGGACTCGTCACCTTCACCAGGTACAATTCTTCACGGCTGGCTGCAACGTACCTTACCCTAGTTCTTGGTTACCCATAGCAACTTCATGACTCCTCCTGCATCTCCTGCAGAATAGACATCTTGTAGTGACTTTGCTTCATACCCCACATATGCTTTACTGACCCAAGTTCTTATGTTCTTAGTTCTTTACGCACCCCTTTACGTGACTTCACACCAGGCTTAGAACAGTTGATGCAACTTAACTTTTTGAGGCACAGTCCAACCAACATGAACAATTCAATGCAACACTCCCTAACTAACTCAACTAGACTGCCCAGGTATACCTCAGCAAGGGGCTAGTCCGATGATGGTGTTTCCCAAGACTTGGCGGTTCTCTGGACTCCCGGCAGGAGTCCCCCTTTTGGTGCTCCATAGCAATCACGGCATCTTCCTAAATGAGTCGAAGCTGGACTTCCCCCTTATTTATATCACAGGGTGAATAGGCTGGGTCCAAAAAGCCCGGGAACAGAGGTATAGAACATTAACCCCTTCCTTAGCCTGGGACAGCCAACTGCCTAACTAACATACTGTAGGCGACCTGTCTACATGCTGGTAATATATATATACTAGAAAGATGGAAGATCCACCAGAAATTTGTAGATCCATAATAGAAAGGCATTGAAGGCCCAACATTTGTGGGTGTTCATTGGCCCCTCATGAGGGCTTGAGGTAAAGACTTATTAACATACTTGGCCAGGGTGGATTTCTTATGGGAAACGTTGATCAGTGTTGGGTAGGGCTCATTCTGGTCAATGGCCCATTGACCTGAGTGAGCCTTTCTATGCACGCTCATCACCCTCACAAGACGTCTACTCTGGTCCATTACAGTGCCTTGAAAAAGTATTCATACCCCTTGAAATTTTTCACATTTTGTCATGTTACAACCAAAAACGTATATGTATTTTATTGGGATTTTATGGGATAGACCAACACAAAGTGGCACATAATTGTGAAGTGGAAGGAAAATGATAAATGGTTTTTAGCATTTTTGACAAATAAATATGTGAAAAGTGTGGGGTGCATTTGTATTCAACCCCCTTTACTCTGATACCCCTAAATCTAGTGGAACCGATTGCCTATAGAAGTCACCTAATTAGTAAATAGAGTCCACCTGTGTGTAATTTAATCTCAGTATATATACAGCTGTTCTGTGAAGCCCTCAGAGGTTTGTTAGAGAATCTTAGTGAACAAACAGCACCATGAAGGCCAAGGAACACACCAGACAGGTCAGAAATAAAGCTGTGGAGAAGTATAAAGCAGGGTTAGGTTATAAAAAAGTATCCCAAGCTTTGAACATCTCACGGAGCTCTGTTCAATCCATCATCAGAAAATGGAAAGAGTATGGCACAACTGCAAACCTACCAAGACATGGCCGTCCACCTAAACTGACTGGCCGGGCAAGGAGAGCATTCATCAGAGAAGCAGCCAAGAGGTCCATGGTAACTCTGGAGGAGCTGCAGAGATCCACAGCTCAGGTGGGAGAATCTGTCCAGAGGACAACTATTAGTCGTGTATAGACATGTGCGATTAGTTTCGTACGAATTCGTAATTCGTACGAATTTTTCGAAATTCGTACGAATTTTTCGAAATTCGTACGAATTTACGAATCTATAGTACGATTTTTTTCGAATACGAATTCCGTACAGAATACGAAATTCCGTTTACGAATTTCGTCGCCAAATTATTCGAATCCGACTACCAAATATCGAATTTCAACTAATATGAAATAAATTATTATAGCAGATATAACGAATGATTCAAATGAATTCGAATGATTCGAATGACAAAGTGTAATTTTTGCAGGAAAAATTCCGTTTACGAATTTCAGCTCCAAATTATTTGAATCAAACTACCAATATTGAATTTCAACTAATTAGAATGCATTCGAATGATTCGAATGAATTTGAATGAATTCAAATGATTCGAATGACAAAGTGTAATTTTTGCAGGAAAAAAAAGCTATTTAAAATCACTCGCGGCTATTGCCGGCTAATGAATTGTTGGCTCCATAACACAGAGAACAGTCATTCATTGATAAAAAAAAAAAGCGTGGGGGTCCCCCCAAATTCAATAACCAGGCCCTTCAGGTCTGCTATGGATATTAAGGGGAACCCCAGCCAAAAAAAATGGCGTGGGGTCCCCCCTAAATATCCATACCAGACCCTTCAGGTCTGGGATAAATTTAAAGCCAAAAAAAAAAAAAAATGGCGTGGGGTCCCCCTCAAAATCCATACCAGACCCTTATCCGAGCACGCAACCTGGCAGGCTGCAGGAAAAGAGGGGGGGACGAGAGCGCCCCACCCCTCCTGAACCGTACCAGGCCACATGCCCTCAACATTGGGAGGGTTCTTTGGGGGTCTGAGACCCCCAAAGCACCTTGTCCCCATGTTGATGAGGACAAGGGCCTCATCCCCACAACCCTGGCCATTGGTTGTGGGGGTCTGCGGGCGGGGGGCTTATCGGAATCTGGAAGCCCCCTTTAACAAGGGGACCCCCAGATCCCGGCCCCCCCTGTGTGAAATGGTAAGGGGGTACAAAAATACCCCTACCATTTCACCAAAAAAGTGACAAACATGGTAAAAAATGACAGGAGACGGTCTTTGACAATTCCTTTATTAAAATCTTCTTTCTTCTGGTCTTCCTTCTTCCTCTCTTCATCCTTCGGTTTCTTCATCTTCTCCTTCCGGCATCTTCTTCCATCTTCTTCTTCCATCTTCTTCTTCCTCCGATCCGCTTCTTCTTCCTCCGCTCTTCTCGTCCTTCTCGTCCGGCATCTTCTTCCATGGCGTCGGCGTCTGTTCTTCTGTCGGGCCGCTCCTCGCAATGGGAGGCTCCCGCTGTGTGAGGCTTTGCTTCCTCTGACAGGTCTTTTATAACGGAGGGCACCTGGTGACCCCGCCCCCTCTGACGCACGGGGACATCATGGGGACTTCCCTATGGCTTTCCCCATGACGTCAGAGGGGGCGGGGTCACCAGGTGCCCTCCGTTATAAAAGACCTGTCAGACGCAGCGAAGCCTCACACAGCGGGAGCCTCCCATTGCGAGGAGCGCCCGAGAAGAGACGCCGACGCCATGAAAGAAGATGCCGGACGAGAAGGACGAGAAGACCGGAGGAAGAATAAGCGGTTTGAGGAAGAAGAAGATGGAAGAAGATGCCGGAAGGAGAAGATGAAGAAACCGAAGGATGAAGAAAGGAAGAAGGAAGACCAGAAGAAAGAAGAAAGAAGATTTTAATAAAGGAATTGTCAAAGACCGTCTCCTGTCATTTTTAAAATTTTTTTGACACTTTTTTGGTGAAATGGTAGGGGTACTTTTGTACCCCCTTACCATTTCACACAGGGGGGGCGGGATCTGGGGTCCCCCTTGTTAAAGGGGGCTTCCAGATTCCGATAAGCCCCCCGCCCGTAGACCCCCACAACCAATGGCCAGGGTTGTGGGGATGAGGCCCTTTCCCCATCAACATGGGGACAAGGTGCTTTGGGGGGTCTCAGACCCCCAAAGCATCCTCCCAATGTTGAGGGCATGTGGCCTGGTATGGTTCAGGAGGGGGGGGGCCGCTCTCGCCCCCCTTCTTTTCCTGCGGCCTGCCAAGTTGCGTGCTCAGATAAGGGGGACCCCACGCCATTTTTTTTTTGGCCGGGGTTCCCCTTAAAATCCATCCCAGACCTAAAGGGTCTGGTATGGATATTTAGGGGGGACCCCAGGCCATCTTTTTTTTTTTGGCTGGGGTTCCCCTTAATATCCATACCAGACCTGAAAAGCCTGGTTATTGAATTTGGGGGGACCCCCACGCTTTTTTTTTTATCAATGAATGACTGTTCTCTGTGTTACAGAGCCGACAATTCATTAGCAGCGAGTGATTTTAAATAGCTTTTTTTCCTGCAAAAATTACACTTTGTGCAGGGACAGTTCTCGATATTAGATATACTGAATCTCAAATTCATTTGAATCATTCGAAGCATTCGTTATATCCGCTATAATAATTTCTTTTGTATTAGTTGAAATTCGATATTTGTAGTTGGATTCGAATTGTTCTCTGTGTTACGGGAACCGACAATTCATTAGCCGCGTTAACGATTCGTAACTTTACTAACGATTTGTAACGATTCAAAATTTTTTTTTACGATTCGTATGAAATTCGTATTTCGCACGAATTAGAAACCGAATTTCGTACACGAATTACGAATTTTTTTTATATATGAAACGGAACGAAACGGAACGAAACGAAACAAATTTTTTGACAGTTCCCATGTCTAGTCGTGTTCTCCACAAATCTGCCCTTTATGGAAGAGTGGCAAGAAGAAAGACATTGGAGAAAGAAAGTCATAAGAAGTCCAGTTTGCAAATTGTGAGGAGCCATTTGGGGGACACAGCAAACATGTGGAAGAAGGTGCTCTGCTCAGATGAGACCAAAATTGAAGTTTTTGGCCTAAAAGCAAAACGCTATGTGTGGTGGAAAACTAACACTGCACATCACCCTGAACACACCATCCTCACTGTGAAACATGGTGGTGGCAGCATCATGTTGTGGGGATGCTTTTCTTCAGCAGGGACAGGGAAGCTGGACAGAGTTGATGTGAAGATGGATGGATCCAAATACAGGGCAATCTTAGAAGAAAACCTGTTATGTCCCGTACACACGGTCGGAATTTCCGACGGAAAATGTCCTATCGGACCATGTTGTCGGAAATTCCGACCGTGTGTGGGCTCCATCGGATATATACATATATATATATATATGTATATAATATATCCTGGGGGCAACTATAAAATGCAATTATATATATATATATATATATATATATATATATATATTCTGGGGCCCTTTACTACGATCCCATTTTCTGCAGTGAGCTATCTTCCTACTGTATTGGGGCCCCCCAGGGTGGCAGAAAACAAGAGATATATGTTACCAGCCTACCAAGGAAATATAAGGGTCCAAAGCAGTGGGAGAACTATCAGGGTTGCAAAGGTTGTCTTGCCACCGGGCCCTAATGGTCTGCCACTGTGGGGTTCCCCAGCCTCCTCTTGCTGTCCCGCCCCTGCTATTGACAGCGCTGGTGTGGCATCTCTTGGAATTTACAGGCTGGTTCTCCTGTCCTAAGGACGGGAGAAATCAATCTGTTTTTTTCAGTAACTGAGAGTCCTGGTGGAGGCCTTCCTGCAACTCGCTCTTCTCCCTGCCAATTAGGATGCAGGGAAAGGAGCAGATCGGGCGGCCGTGGTTGTGTGAGCGCTCGCATTATGCAGAGGGAGGGGGGAGGAACCACCCCCAGGAGCTGACTGGGGACACTCTCCCTCTCAATAGAGACTGTGTTAAGATGCGGCGCATCCGCTACGAATGCAAACAAAAAGACATTGCCTTTTTGTAAAAAAATATATATTTTTTTTAATTGGGGGAGGGGGGGGGGCATGGTACACAGCATAATGTTGGGGGGGCCAGGGCCCCCATCTGTCCCCCCTAGTGACGCCATTGCTCTCTAGATGTACAAAGCTGGTAGAGACATCCCCAGAAAGACTTGCAGCTGTAATTGCAGGGAAAGATGGTTCTACAAAGTATTGACTCAGGGGGGCGCCAAACAAACGCCCCCCCCCCCCCCCCACACTTTTCACTGATTTATTTGTAAAAATAATGTTAAAAACCATTTATCATTTTCCTTCCACTTCACAATTATGTGCCACTTTGTGTTGGTCTATCATATAAAATCCCAATAAAATACATTTATGCGTTTGGTTGTAACATGACAAAATGTGGAAAATTTCTAGGGGTATGAATACTTTTCCAAGGCATCGTATATCAATAAACCTTTTTCTTCACAAGCTCTGATGAAGAGGGACCAATGAGTCCCCCACAAGGAATTGGCTACTTCTAAACCTTTTTTATTAAATCAAAAAAAGACCCATTGGATCTACAGATTGACCGGTGGTCAGGGGCGGACTGACAACTCATGGGGCCCCCGGGGAATAGGAGATTATGGGGCCCCCAGGCAATCAGAGATTGTGAGGCCACACAGTATACACACACACACAGTATACAATCACACAGTATACACAGACATGTTTCTATTGGCTGAGAAGGTACTGGAGAGGTGGGGCAGCTATAATCTCGGGGGTTTTGAGACCAAAAGGATGTCGGTAAGGGACATTTCAGAGACAGATTTTTACATACTGTCCCTGGTTTTACTGAGGCTGGCAACCCTGATGGGGCCCCCTAGTGGCCCAGGGCCCTCGGGCAGTGCCCGAGTGGCCGAATGGTCCGTCCGCCCCTGCCGCTGGTGCTCTCATATTTTTTCTATATTTATAAATGGCACTCCGAGGAGCCCATTGAGCCCACCTGTTCCTAGAGAGTTGCCTTGGTTCAACTGAATTCAGGACTAGTCTTTAAATTGGGGTGCGGCCCTTTCACCAATAACTCATTTCTAAGTGCAGGAACCACTCACAGTCCCAACCTGAGGTACAGGAACGTGTTTTGTTCTTGAGCTCTGCTCTACAGATGTCGGTAGATGGAATCAGGAAGACATTTTTCTGAAAAATACCAAGAGATCGGTGAAGCAAACAAACTGAAGAATGGCATCCAGAGCCATGGGACAGAGGAACTCATAACAACAACAAAAGAAAAGAATGCCATGAAGGAGCCATATGGGTCATGGCATATGGGGAACTGTTTTTTTTAGGTCTATAAATAGATGGAGGACAGAGAGGTGGGGGGTGGATAAAATCAAGGGGAGGGGGAGAAAGGGAGAGATCAGATTAAGAAGGAGAGAGTGGATGGGGGGGGGGGCAGGGGATTGAGAGGAGAGAGAGGGGGGTACAAAGCAGGGCAGGGGAAAAGAGAGGGGAAGAGCGTGTAGAGAGAGTAGTGTGTGGAGGGGGGGGAGAGGAGAGAGAGAGGAGAAATAGTGTAAGGGAAGACAGGGGGGGTAGAAAAAACAGATAGACAGGAAGAGGAGAGAGAAATCTGGGGTACAGAGAGAAAAGAAAGGAGAAATAGTATGATTGAAGAGAGAAAGAGAGGTAGAGAGAGTAAACAGAGGGAGTGAAGGGAGTGATGTGGGGTTTAGGTGAGAAAAAAGAAGAGGAGAGAAGAAGGAGATGAGAGGAAGAAGGAAAGAAGAGGAGACAAAGAAGGTGAGAAGAGGAGAGGAGAGAAGAAGGAGAGGAGAGAAAGAAGGGAAGGAGAGAAAGAAGGAGATGAGAGGAAGAAGGAGAGGAGAGAAAGAAGGAGATACGATAAAGAAGAAGTGGAGAGAACAAAGGAGAGGAGAGAAAGAAGGAGATGAGAGGATAGGATATAAAGAAGGAGAGGAGATGAGAGAAAGAAGGAGAGGAGAAAAGAGAAAGAAGAAGAGGAGAGAATGAAGGAGAGAAGAGAAAGAAAAGGAGAGGGGAGAGAGAAAAAAGGAGAGGAGATGAGTGAAAGAAGGAGAGGAGAGAGGAGAAAGGAGAGATGAGGAGAGAAAGAAGGAGAGAGAAAGAAAGAATGAGAGGAGAGGATAGGGCAGAAAGACCAAGAGGATATAAAGAAGGAAAGGAGAAGAGAGAAAGAAGAGAGGAGAAGAGAGAAAGAAGGAGAGGAGAAAAGAGAAAAAAAAAAAGAGAGGAAAGAATGAAGGAGAGAGGAGAAATAAGGAAGGGGAAGAGAGAAAAAAGGAGAGGAGAGAAAAGAAAGAGAGAAGAGAAAAAAAAAGAGAGAGACGAAGAAGAAAGAAAGAAGGAGAGAAGAGAAAGGAGAGGAGAAAAGAGAAAGGAGTAGAAGAGAGAAAGAAGGAGAGGAGAAGAGAGAAAGAAGAAGAAAGAGAGAAGAGAGAAAAAGAAGAGGAGAAAGAGAGCAAGAAGGAGAGGAGAGAAGAGAAAGGAGAGGAGAGAATGGAGGAGAGGAAAGAAAGAAAAGAGGAAGAGAGAAGGAGAAAGAAGAGGAAGAGAGGAGAGGAGAAGGGGAGAAGAAGCAGAGGAGAGAAAGAAGGAGAGAGAAGGGAGAGAGAAGAGAGGAGAGAAAGAAGGAGAGGATATGAGAGAAAGGAGAGGAGAGAAAAAGGAGAGGAGAGAAAAAGGAGAGGAGAGGAGAGAAAGAGAAGAAGAGAAGAGAAGAGAAAAGAGAGAAGAGAAGAGAAAGAAGAGAGGAGAGAAGAGAAAGGAGAGACGAGAAGAGAAAGGAGAGAGAGAAAAGAGAAAGAAGGAAGAAGAGAGAAGAGAGAAAGAAGGACAGGAGAGAAAGAAGGACAGGAGATGAGAGAAAGAAGGAGAGGAAGAAAAAGAAAGAAAGGAGAGACGAGAAGAGAAAGGAGAGGAGAGAAAGAGAGAGAAGAGAGAGAAGAGAGAAAGAAGAAGAGGAGATGAGAGCAAGAAGGAGAGGAGAGAATAGAAAAAAAAGAAGAGAGAATGGAGGAGAGGATAGAAAGAAAGAGAGGAAAGAAAGAAGAGGAGAGAAAGAAGGAGAGGAGAAGGAGAGAAGAAGAGAGGAGAGAAAGAAGGAGAGGAGATGAGAGAAAGAAAGAGAGAAGAGAAGAGAAAGGAGAGAAGAAGAGAAAGAAGGAGAGGAGAGAAGAGAAAGGAGAGATGAGAAGAGAAAGGAGAGGAGAAAAGAGAAAAGAAGAGAGGAGAGAAAGAAGGAGAAGAGAAGAGAGAAAGAAGGAGAGGAGAAGGAGAGAGAAAGAAGAAGAGGATATGAGAGCAAGAAGGAGAGGAGAGAAGAGAAAGGAGAGGAGAGAATGGAGGAGAGGATAGAAAGAATGAGAGGAAAGAAAGAAGATGAGAGAAAGAAGGAGAGGAGATGACAGAAAGAAGGAGAGGAGAGGAGAGAAAAAAAGGAGAGGAGAGAAAGAAAGAGAAGAGAAAGGAGAGATGAGAAGAGAAAGAAGGAGAGGAGAGAAGAGAAAGGAGAGAGAAGAAAAGAAAGGAGAGGAAAAAGGAGAAAGAAAGAGAGGAGAGAAAGAAGGAGAGGAGAAGAGAGAAAGAAGAAGAAAAGAGAGAAAGAAGGAGAGGAGAAGAGAGAAAGGAGAGGATGGAGGAGAGGATAGAAAGAATGAGAGGAAAGAAAGAAGAGGAGAGAAATAAGGAGAGGAGAAGGAGAGAAGAAGCAGAGGAGAAAAAGAAAGAAAGGGGGAAAAGGGAGAGGAGAGAAAGAAAGGGAATAGGAGAGGAGAGAAAGAATGAGAGGGGAATAGAGAAGAGGAAAGGAGAGGAGAGAGAGAAGGAGAGGAGAGAAAGAAAGAAGGA
>CM053029.1:19796700-19847746 GCA_028564925.1 Lithobates sylvaticus
AAAAAATGCATTCCTCAGAAAATCCGAAATAATTAAGGTCGAATCTGTCATTGAAGGCTTATGGTGTCTGTGGAATGTTCTAAGAAGATTCAACGGAGCAGCTAAACTGTATGACGCTGCAATTGTACATTTCCGGTCGAATGTTCTGCCTACACACTATAGTAGAATCCTAATGTTGTATGACACTAGTGATAATTATATTTATTAATTATTATTACTAGTAGAGTTGAGCGGACACCTGGATGTTCTGGTTCGATGGGTTCGGCCGAACTTCGGAAAAAAGTTCGAGTTTGGGACCGAACTTGACCCGAACTTGACCCCGAACCCCATTGAAGTCAATGGGGACCCAACATTTTGAGGACCTAAATGGCTCTAAAAAAGTAATGGAAAGGGCTAGAGGGCTGCAAATGGTAGAAACATGTTGTTAAAAGCGTGGCAAGTGCTCTGCAAACAAATGTGGATAGGGAAGTAACTTAAAATAACATTAAAAAATAAAAAAATAATAATATGCTGGAGGCCCCCTTCTCAGCGGAAGAGGTACAGGAAGTCATTAAGATCCTCAGAAACTCAACGGCACAATGCCACACATATGGTGGGAATGCCCCAGAATACGCCCTTTCTGGATTTTTTTTAATCAATTTAATGGATAAGCTAGTGGGAAAATAAAATACTTTGAAATTAAAAAAATTTAAAATTATAATCTTGACCTAGGAGGACGAGGTCCAAATGGAGTAGGAGGTTGAGGTGGCGGTGGATGTGGCTGTGTAGGTGAAGAAGGTGTTTCACTTGTGCATTTAGCTGGCACAGATCGACCACGTCCTCTCCCTGCAACAGGAGCTCCATCAGCAGCACCATGACCGGGGCCACGTCCCTTCTTTGATGTTCTCCTCATATTTTCCAAATTTTGGATCTTGCCCTAAATGTGTGTTTTTGCAATAGCAGAATACACCCAGAGTATGTAAACGGTGTATCTCACACCTACAGAAATGCAGAAAATGCTATTAAAAAAAAAATGTTTTTGCCCTAAAAAAAATTTATTTGAATAGCACAATACAAGAAAAATATATAAATGGTGTATCTCACACCTGCAGAAATGCAGAAAACACTGCAAAAATTCTTTTTTTGCACTAAATGGGTGTTTTTGCAATAGCAGAATACACCCAGAGTATGTAAATGGTGTATCTCAAAACCTACAGAAAAGCAGAAAATGCTATTCAAAAAAAATGTTTTTGCCCTAAAATGTTTTTATTTGAATAGCACAATAGAAGAAAAATATATAAATTGTGTATCTCACACCTGCAGATATGCATACAACACTGCAAAATATATTTTTTTGCCCTAAATGGGTGTTTTTGCAATAGCAGAATACACCCACAGTATGTACAGGGTGTATCTCACAGTAACATATGCAGTGCTGTTGCACTGAGCTTGCAGATAAAAGTTATATTTTCTCTGGCACTGGGCTCATGGCAGTGTAAAAAGACTGTGCACTGCAACCCAACCAGGTAAATCTATGTAGATCACTGACTTATTAGAATAGATTTCTGAATCTGGACTCCTAGATAATTCTCTCTCCCTCAAAGCAGCCACAGGAACCTTGCCCTACACTCTCTATATTTTCTCTCAGTGCAGTGTAAACAGCTTGTGCACTGCACCCACACAACTAAATCTATTTAGATCGCTGACTAATTAGGCCCCTTTCACACTGGGGCGGGAGCCGCGGTGATGGTAAAGAAGCGCTATATTTAGCGCTGCTTTACTGTCGTTTTAGCCGCGGTATTTGGGTGCGGTTTTACCCCCCGCGAGCGGCCGAAAAAGGGTTAAAGACCCCCTGCAGAGCGCCGCTGTAGCAGCGCATTGTGGCGGTATTGTCGCGATATTACCGCGGTTTCCCATTCTAATACACCGCTCCTATACCGCTCCAAAGATGCTGCTAGCAGGACTTTTTTTGCCGTCCTGCTAGCGCACCACTCCAGTGTGAAAGGCCGCTGGCTTTCACACTGGAGTGAATGGGGCTGGAGTTTTTCAGGCGGTATACAGGCGCTATTTTTAGCGCTGTACCGCCTGAAAAACGCCCCAGTGTGAAAGGGGCCTAAGAATAGATTTCAGAATCAGGACTCCTATCATGTAATTCTCTCCCTCACAGCAACAGCAGCCAGGAACCTTTCCCTACACTGTGTAAAGCAGAGTGATGTGCTGTGCTGTGTGCCTGTAGCTTATATAAAGGCTGGGTCACATGATGCACTGGCCAATCACAGCCATGCCATTAGTAGGCATAGCTGTGATGGCTTCTAAGGGCACACAAGTTAAACAAATGTTGATTGGCTGCCCTGCAGCTTTTAAAAATGCGCCATTACATCACCGAACACCGGAGCCGAACCCGAACATACAGTCAATTGTTCGGGTTCGGGACCCAAAACTCAAAAGTCCGGGTTTGCGCAAACCCAAAAGTTCGGGTTCGCGCAAACCCAAAAGTTCGGGTTCGCGCAAACCTAATTACAAGTCAACCAACATTAGAATTCTTCTATAGCTTATGGGCAGAGCATTTGACCATAAATGTCCGCTCACGCCGACTGCTTCGCCGAATCTCCATGTCGAATCTTTTCTCTCCATGTTGAATAATCTTGGACTAATAGAGTTAGGTTAGGCACATTCAACCTTTTTTGCTATTGTCTCTATAATGCTGAATCTTTTCTCTCAATTGCGGCGTACACACGATCGGACTTTCCGGCCGGGATTGTCCGCCGGACCTAGTCCAGCGGACAACCCGCTGGACTTTCCAGCGGAGGTCCGCCGGACTTTACGAACGTGTGGACTTACCCACACACGCCCGTAATTTTCCGGCGGAGTTTTGGCCAAAATCCACGGGACTTTTGAAATGAACGGACTTGCCCACACATGGAGGAAAGTCCGATCATTTAGAACGTGACTACAGGTAGACGGGACTAGTGAAGGAAGTCAATGCCGCCGCGCTAGCCCCGTCAACTGGTATGGATTTAAAGGGGAATCCCTACGCTGAAAAAACTGTGTGGGGGTCCCCCCCAAATCCATCTCATACCCTTATCCGAGCACGCAGCCCGGCTGGTCAGGAAAGGGGATGGGGACGAGCGAGCTCCCCCCCCCCCTCCTGAGCCGTACCAGGCTGCGTGCCCTCAACATGGGGGGTGCCCTGGGGAAAGGGGGGCCCTGCAGCCCACCCACCCCAAAGCACCTTGTCCCCATGTTGATGAGGACAAGGGCCTCTTCCCGACAACCCTGGCCATTGGAATCGGAAGAAGAAAGAAGAACAAGAAGCAGAAGAAGAAGAAGCAGAAGGCGACAGTGACGGCGAAGGCAACACAAGCCCGGGCCACCGATCGTAAAAGAGCTGGAAGAAGAAAGCGGAGGCCCGGCAAGAAGAACAAAAGAGACCCCCGAAGACCCCCGAAGTCGGAACAAGACCCCCAGACGGCGGCAGCGACGAAGAAGAAATCCGGGCTCCTCCGATAGTGAAAGAGCTAGTAAAAGAGCAGAAGATAGCGGAGGAGTCCGGCGAGAAGACCCCCCAAGACGGAAGAAGACCCCCGGAGCTGTGCAATAAATTATTTTAAAAAATTGTGTTGTTTTTTTATTTACACCTTTTTCCTTAGGTGAATGGGTAGGGGTACATCGTACCCCATACTCATTCACATAGGGTGCAGGGCCGGGATCTGGGGTCCCCCTTATTAAAGGGGGCTCCCGGATTCCGATAAGCCCCCCACCCGCAGACCCCGACAACCAACGGCCAGGGTAGTCGGGAAGAGGCCCTTGTCCTCATCAACATGGGGACAAGGTGCTTTGGGGTGGGGGGGCCGCAGGGTCCCCCTTTCCCCAGGGCACCCCCCATGTTGAGGGCACATGGCCTGGTACGGCTCAGGAGGGGGGGGCGCTCACCCTTCCCCAACCCCTTTCCTGACCGGCCGGGCTGCGTGCTCGAATAAGGGTCTGAGATGGATTTGGAGGGGACCCCCACGCCGTTTTTTCGGCATAGGGATTCCCCTTTAAATCCATACCAGGTGACGGGGATAGCGCGGCGGCATTGACTACCTTCGCTAGTCCCGTCTACTTGGAGTCACGTTCTAAATGAACGGACTATCCTCCGTGTGTGAGGAAAGTCCGTTCATTTCAAAAGTCCCACGGACTAGCACACAGACGGCGGGAGTCCGGCGGACAATTTTAAGTCAAAACTTAAAACTAGGTCCGCCGGACTTTTGGGAGGAAAAAGTCCGCCGGAGCCCCACACACGGTCGGAATGTCCGGCGGACTCTAGTCCAGCGGACAATCCCGCCGGAAAGTCTGATCTTGTGTACGCGGCCTATGTCGAATCTTTTCTCTCTATGTAGAATAATCTTGGACTAATAGAGCTAAGGTTAGGCACATTCGACCACAGGTTCGATGGACACAGATCACTATTGTCAGCGTCATCTCGAATCCCCTATCTTTATCGAACTGTTGTCACAACGAAAATGAAAATAAAGCATTTGTTTATGATGGCTCTTTCTGCGCGTTCGTTATCGTTTGTTAAAACGATAACGAAAATACCTGAAATTCAGGACGAAAATGCATTCGGACAAAAATGAATGCACATATCTAGTAGACATAGAGTAGTAGGACATGTAGTAGACATAGAGTAGTAGGACATGTAGTAGACATAGGGTAGTAGGACATGTAGTAGACATACAGTAGTAGGACATGTAGTAGACATACGGTAGTAGGACAGGTGGTAGACATACGGTAGTAGGACATGTAGTAGACATACGGTAGTAGGACATGTAGTAGACATACGGTAGTAGGACATGTAGTAGACATACGGTATTAGGACATGTAGTAGACATACAGTATTAGGGTATGAACCAGAACCTATGCTCTCATTTGGTTGTATCATGATAATGAAATAACATGAGGTGATATGTATATATACAGTTATAATGGAAGATTCTTATATGATAGATGTGATTTAAATATGGGTATATACAGGTATAGTAGAAGATTACGGATTTGTATGCAGGGAACAAGCACAGATGATCCGGAATGAATATAAAATGTCTTTACATGAGATAAGAATTCTGGAGGATTATTATACCGGCTGATACACGCAGGATTATTAACTATCCTCTCTGTCTGTAGAGAATCCGGCTGCCAAGAATACACATCACCGGGTGATCCTGATCCTGGGGGTCCTCCTTATATTGGTCTTCATTACTTTGGTCACCCTCACGACTTTCCTGTTCATTTCCTGTGAGTATCTCTAATATATTGGGATATCGGGGTTTGGATTTGGCATCTGAACTTTGATTAAGTTCATGATGAACTTACCTCTTAATCAGAACCTGGGATGTCCAGCTCATCACTATCAGGAAAAAAAATATATAAAAGGCAAATATAAAAAACGTAAATCTGTAAATAGTGTTAAAAAAAATGTTGAGTGAGAAATTGGCTGGTTTTGCCCCTTTTAACTTCTAGAGACAGTTGGCCTCTCACTCCTGGGTTAAGCCCCATTCTGTTTTTTTCCTAATCTTTCGAGATGGTCTTTCAACCAATTGGAGACCCTCTCCTCTATGTCTCTCTACATCCCTATATCTTCCTATTTATAACTCTATCTCACCAACAAGGCGGGTAATGCTTGCACCCATCACTTCTTTGAGTTGTGTCTCCGAACATTTGTTCTTATTTTGCAAAGAACCATTTCTGGTTTTAGAAAGGGACAAGGTGGTGCTGAGGCCTGAAGACTTATTTTTTGCCTAATGTAGTGCCAAGGTTGCGTTGCCGCCCCTGCCTATGTTTGCATGGTCGGTGCAGGGACCCGCTTACAAGGAAGAAAAAATATTTTTAAATAAAAGATATAAATATATTTTTTTAAATTCAGAAATAAATAAAAATAAGTGTAAAAAGAGAACATACCTGACACAACCAGACAACCTCTAGTTTATAACAGCACAATCCCAGATCCAGACTGCCTCTGGTCATTTGCCTATTGAAGGAACATTTGAGGAAGAGTGAGTTTATGGTCATCATAGTATTCTACCTGAGAGGATTTCTCCCTCTGTATTCATTTCTGGTTGCCCTTCCCACAGGGGGCAGACTTTTTAATATTTGCCTAGGGCTAAGGTGACCACTACCTTCCTGCGCAGAACCTCTGCCTCTTAATTTACACCTGTCTGACATGTAAAAAAAAAAAAAAGGATTGCTTAAATTTAATGGCAGCTATGGCAATCAGGACTAATATATGTGATGTCTTGCTGCCCACTATTTTACTGCACAAGTACGTGGCGTCATATTGGAAACAAAGGACTGCTTTGCTTGTTTCAACAACAAGTCTACCGTTGATCCAAAGTAAAAACAAATAAAATAAAAAATAAGAACAAGAAACTGGTTTGAAACAGTTTTGCATTGTTTGCACACATTTTAGTCCTGAAGATTACACAAAAATCCATACATGATATATTTTCTGAAAGCAGACACCCTAGAGAATAAAATAGTGGTAGTTCCAATTTTTTATGTCACATGATATTACTGCAAATTTTTGTAAAAAATAAACACACTAAAAACACACTAAAATGAATCTTAGGGCAAACAAACACAATAAATGTGTGTGCTTACATGCGTGCGTGAATATATGGGGGGGGGGGGGGGGGGGGGGGCTCAAAATGTTTGGGGGGGGGGGGGTTTATGTGCTTTGGTTTAACCTTATTTTTTTTGTTTAACTTTTTTATTTTTTGTCATCACATAGGGGATAAAACGTGCCCTGTGTGATGATTTTTAGGTGACAGGTTCTCTTTAAACTTTTAGACCCCCCACATGTCTCCTCTGGGTTCCACTGAATTATTTTTATTATACAGGATTTATATAGCGCATTACAATATAAAAAGGAGACAATACAGTTAAAATACAATAAAATACAAGAGGGTTGAGAGGGCCCTGCTCAGAAGAGCTTACAATTTAATAGGGTTGGGCAAGTGATACAAAAGTTTGCAAGACCCCCTTTACGCTGAGGCAGTTGTTAGGCGTTTTAGCGCTAGAAATAGCCTCTAAAAAATGGTGAGCCCCCCCCCTCCCCACTCACCAACTTGAAATAACCCGACTGCGTGCCCTTGGCACTTGCTGGTGGGAAAGGAGGGAAACCTGCAGTACTATGGGGTCAGAGACAGCAGGGGGAAGGGGGCGCAGATACTAGAACTGATCCACCTAAGACAGATGCGAATGCATGGACCCCCCGGGAGCAGGACAGGAATGCAGTGATTCCCCCGCGCGGAAAACAGATGGGACTGCATCGATTTCCCCCCCCCCCACCCCACTCCCGGGAGATGGATGGGAATGCAGCGATCCCCCTAATCCCCCCTCCCCCGTTGGAGACAGATTGGAAGCAGCGATCCCCCCACACCACGAGATACGGACGGGAATGCAGCGGCGATCAGAGGCCTTCTTACCTTAGGAAGGAGATAGATCAGGCAGACATGGATCCGGGCTGCAGCTCCTCGATCCGGGGCCATTGCTTCTCCTTTCAGGTCGAACAGGAAATCAGTCCTGACTGAGACCCGATTGGCCGGGAGTCCTAAGATTCCCTGGCCAATCGAGTCTCAGGAACTGTTTCCTGATTGGTTGGGAGGAGAATCAGGAAGACAATAGTGAACATTCGTTTGCTATTGTCACACAAGTTGGTGGGCTTGGGGCACAGTGCTCTGCGCCCTGAGCCCACCTTTTTTATAAAGCTAATTAGAGCCTCAGGCCCATTGAAATCCATGCGTGTAGATTAGGGGGGCCAGATGCATGGATGGGGGGGTGGCGCCTATGTGGCCCCTATGGACGGGCCTCCACTGCCTGGCAGCAATATTGAAGAACTCGAAGATATAAAGTGTTAAGTCTCCATGAATAAATTCCTGACTTATCGTAATATACAGGAGCAGTATAATTATTTCAGAAAGGCCTTTGAGCTCCAATTACTCAATTACTCAATTACTGGGTCATCTCTGAGCTGGCATCTTAGTTGGTCCAAGACATAGATGGTGACCCTGGATGATGTCTGAACAAAGATTGCTCTGTCCTTCTGAAGCTGATGAGGGCATTATCAGTGGAAGTATTGTGTTATCTGTGAGAAGTCATAAGTACCTGGAGGGTTTACACTAGACATGTGCACAACAAAAAAATGTGTTTTTTTTCGTTTCGTTTTTTCCGTCGATTCGTAACGATTCGTACATTCGTAAGTCTTCGGTGTTCGGATTCGTAACGATTCGTACATTCGTAAGTCGTCGGTGTTCGTATTCGTAACGATTCGTACATTCGTAAGAGTTATTTTTTCGTTGATTCGTTTTTTCGTTAGTTTAATTTTCGGACGCATTCGTATTTTTATTCGTACATTCGTAACATTCGTAGATTCGTAATCGGAGCATAATTCATAATTTGATGTAATGTGTATGCTGTTATTACATTTTAATAATTTACGAATCGAAAAAAAAGGTTAAGAATCGAAAAAAAAAAGTTACAAATCGAAAAAAAAGTTACGAATGTACGAATTTTTTTGTTCAATAGAGACACGGAAAATTACAAATCGAAAAAAAAAAAAAAAAAAAAAAAAAAAGTTACAAATCGAAAAAAAAAAAAAAAAAAAGTTACGAATCAAAAAAAAAGTTACGAATTTTTTGGTTCAATAGAGACACAGAAAATTACAAATCAAAAAAAAAAAAAAAAAAAGTTACGAATTGAAAAAAAAGTTACGAAAAAAAAAAAAAAGTTACGAATCGAAAAAAAAGTTACGAATTTTTTGGTTCAATAGAGACACGGAAAATTACAAATCGAAAAAAAAAAATAAAAAAAAGTTACGAATCGGAAAAAAAAAAAGTTACGAATCGAAAAAAAAAAAAGTTACGAATGTACGATTTTTTTTTGTTCAATCCATTCGAAGCACGTTTAGCAGCACCATTGTAAGGGACACGGAAAATGACCAATTCAACACAAAAAAAAAAGTTACGAATGTACGAATTTTTTCGTTCGTTTTCGTTTTTCGGATTTTCTTCATTAGTACATTCGTTGTTTCTAATTTGTTTTTTTCGGATTTTCGTTGTTTTTCGGATTCGTTCGATTCGAATGATTCATTAATCGGATTCGTACGATTTGAACGATTCGTTACGATTCGTATGATTCGTTCATTCGTACGAAAACGAACGAAAATAACGAAAAAAAACGAAAAAAAACTAAACAAATTGCACATGTCTAGTTTACACTGAGAAATTAGTAGAATGGGGCACCTACCATGAAAATATACACACTATACAGTATATATGACAGGTCAGCTTCATAATTCAAAAAAGATTAAATGGGATTCAATGGGGCCTTATAATGACCACTGTGAAGATCGACAACACCCAGACCACGTCTGTGCAATCTAAGGACCATATCTTTATTTTTATTTTTTTAAACTGTATTTGCTGATGTGAGTTCTCCAACATTGAAGAACCTTATCTGACATTGTTTTCTATTTCCCCTTCAGATAAAAGTGTTGGCGAGGAAATGTCACAGATGAGGAATGGTGAGTGTATAATGGTCTCAATGGTCGTGTCACGATGCATTTCATGGGTTCCATATATTCCACTTCCTCAGGATCTGTGAAACACTTGGAGGGGTCTCAGGGATTATCCCTTTAACCACCTCAATACTGAGCACTTACACCCCCCTCCTGCCCTGACCAATGTTAAGCTTTCAGTACTCCCACAGTTTGAATGACAATTACTCAGTCATGCAACACTGTACCCATATGAAACTTGCATCCTTTTTTTTCACACAAATAGAGCTTTATTTTGGTGGTATTTAATCACTAGTGTTTTTTTTTTATTTTTTGTGCTATAAATACAAAAAGACTGTACATTTTGTGAAAAAAATGCATTTCTCTTTGTTTCTGTCATAACATTTTGCTAATTAGTAATTTTTCATCATACATTTTGGCCAAAATTTATACTGCTACATGAGAAATGAGATGTGTAATTTATGCTTGTAGAACGCATGAAGGTGCTACTTCAATGTTGGTCCTCTGTATGTGGCCAGGCTGTGTAAAAGTCTCACACATGTGGTATCGCCATACTCGGGAAGAGTAGCAGAATGCATTTTGGGGTTAATTTGTTGTATGCATATTATAACCTGATAATTTGACAATTTTGTAAAAAAAAAAAAAAAAAAATCTTAATTTTGCAAAGAATTGTGGGAAAAAATTACAACTTAAAAAACTCACCATGCTACTTACTTAATAATGGAATGTCTACTTTCTAAAAAGGGGTCATTTGGGGGTATTTGTACTTTCCTGACTTGTTAGGGCTCTTTCATACGGGGCGGATCAGTGCTGATCCGCCCCGTGGATATCCGCTTGCTCAGCGGGGATCGCCGGAACGATCTTCGCTGAGCAGGAAGATGACAGGTCCGTCTCTGCACACTGCGCAGGGACAAACCTGTCAGAGCGCCGCTCTCCCCTATGGGACATCGGGTGACGATGGACCGTAGAGTCTGTCGTCATCCGATCCACAGACGGATGGAAAAATAGGGTTTTCCTCCGTCTGCAGAATCGGACCATAGCGGACACGGACGATATCGGGTGTCAGCGGATGCATGTATGTCCGTATTTCATCCGAAAACGGATGGATGAAATATGGACATACGGTCCGCCCGTGTGAAAGAGCCCTTAGTGTCTCAAGAAATTAGATTCACCTGATGTACTGAAGGCCTGATCAGATGTGATCAATTTTCAGTGATTGGCACCATAGTTTGCAGACTCTAATATATACTAATTTGGGTTATTTTTACCAAAGATATGTAGCAGTATTTACAGTATGGGGGATTAAAACCACGCCTCCCCTGGTGGTAAGCAGCCAACACAACAATAAGACTAATTGTATAAGGGATGTTGGAAAAATGTGTAGCGCTGGAAATGTATCTACATCACACCAGTAGAACAGAATGTGAATCTGAATACAGTATGTGTTTTTTAGATGATAATGAAAAGCGCTCCGTGAAGAGAAGTGAAAACAAAGATATATGTAAATCAAAACATATAAATAACATGTGTATAGTGTAATGAAACGTAAACACTTAGGTGCAAGCAAGAACTAACTTGCCTCTGTGTAGCACAATGGTATTTGAACCAAAAAATACAGTGTGTACAAATCCTCATACACCTGGAGTTATTGGGACACCTATAATATATAAACCATCAAATCTGAAATGTGTAACCAAATAACAAAAAATTATATATAACCAAGTGAAAAGTCTAGATGCAACCCTTAAAAGACAAACAAGTCGTAAATGGAAGGTGATGAAACCAACCATAGGGGTCTAAAAAAGGAAAACAGTTACTCAATAAATAAATATAAACATGTACATTTCATCCAATGAAAATGTGGCAATGATCAGTGAGTAGGTGACACTCTGACCACACATATGTAAGCAAATAATGTGTACATATGCAGTGAAACAACAAAACAGTAGCCTGTCAATGGATCACAAATATCGAATGATTGATGGCTAGGGATGAGCTTTGAGTTCGAGTCGAACTCATATTCGACTCGAACATTGCCTGTTCACCTGTTCAGCAAACAATTTGGGGTGTTCGCGGTAAATTCGAAAAGCACCCTACAAAAGTCTATGGGAGAAATCTCAAGTGCTAATTTAAAAGCCTATATGCAAGTTATTGTCATAAAAAGTTTTTGGGGACCCGGGTCTTGCCCCAGGGGACATGTATCAATGCAAAAAAAAGTTTTAAAAATGGTTGTTTTTTCAGGAGCAGTGATTTTAATAATGCTTAAATTGAAACAATAAGTGTAATATTCCTTTAAATTTCGTACCTGGGGGGTGTCTATAGTATGCATGTAAAGGGGGCATGTTTCCAGTGCTTAGAACTGTCCCTGCACAAAGTGTCATTTTTGCAGGAAAAAAAGCTATTTAACACAGAGAACAATCATTCATTGAAAGTCATTGATAAAAAAAAGTCATTGATAAAAAAAAAAAAAACGTGGGGGTTCCGCCAAATTCAATTACCAGGCCCTTCAGGTCTTCTATGGATATTAAGGGGAACCCTGCGTCAAATTTTAAAAAAATTACGTGGGGTTCCCCCTAAATATCCTGAAGGGTCTGGTATGGATGTTTAGGGGGAACCCCATGTCCATTTTTTTTTTAATTTGATGCAGGGTTCCCCTTAATATCCATAGCAGACCTGAAGGGCCTGGTAATTGAATTTGGGGGAACCCCCACGCTTTTTTTTTTTTTTTTTTTTATCAATGACTTTCAATGAATGACTGTTCTCTGTATTACGGGAGCCGGCAATTCATTATAGCTGCGAGTGATTTTAAATAGCTTTTTTTCCTGCAAAAATGACACTTTGTGCAGGGACAGTTCTAAGCACGAGAAACATGCACCCCTTTACAGACATACTATACACACCCCCCTGGTACGAAATTTAAAGGAATATTACACTTTTATTGTTTTACTTTAAGCATTATTAAAATCACTGCTCCTGAAAAAACTGACGTTTTTAAAACTTTTTTTTGCATTGATACATGTCCCCCAGGGCAGTCCCCAAACACTTTTTATGACAATAACTTTCATATTAGACTTTAAAATTAGCACTTTTGATTTTGAACGTTCGAGTCCCATAGACTTTAATAGGGTTCTAAAGTTCACACGAGCTTTAGGTCTGTTCGCAGGTTCTGGTGCACACCGAACGGGGGGGTGTTCGGCTCATCCCTATTGATGGCAATACAAGATTATATAGGTCACACTATATCGGTAAAGATGTATGTATTTAGCGTGTATTGTACATATCAATCACAGGAAACTAAACTTCATGTATTAGGGCGTATATGGAAATATTCCCTCTAGATCGCTGTGTGGTTTTAAGATGTTAAATCGTCATTCAATGTATTGCTATAATATATTTATGGTTGAAGCCCTATGGCCGACACGTATCTGAAGGGAAATAACTTAACCAATAAGATCTATAACATGAAAAGGGAGACCTGAAGTGTGCCTTGGTCTATGGACAGTACGCCAGAAATAAGGGGGCATACCCTGATTAGAAATGAGTATTTGATGAGGGTGATGTTGTGAGAAATGCCCTTGAAAGGGGGAATGGGAGGGTGGGTATCGCGCACCGGAACCGACGAAGACCACAGGCGAGTGGGCCGGTTAAATACCCTCCCGGGCTCCTCCCATAAATTCAGGCCACCATGTTGGCCTTCCACTTATGGTTGAAGCCCTATGGCCGACACGTATCTGAAGGGAAATAACTTAACCAATAAGATCTATAACATGAAAAGGGAAACCTGAAGTGTGCCTTGGTCTATGGACAGTACGCCAGAAATAAGGGGGCAAAAACTGAGGTAGGGTTTGAAGATATATATTGCCTTTTAGTATTGACTACTGCGTGAGCTGGGCGAAGGCCCGTGACATTTCTGCCTGTGGGTCATGTATATACCGGGTGAAGCAGGCTGACTTCCATCTGCCGAGTCTCTGGATGATGTGGCCTGGGACCCCTGCTGTGAGGCGGCTGAGGCGGCCCCGATCCGAAAAGAGTGACCGGAGTATTCGCTGGGGTTGAGGCGTAGGTTGCGGAGGAGAATTCTTATGTGTGTCATGAACTGACAGGTGCTTAGGGGTTTGACTGGAAAAGGCAGAAGGGGATCGGTGTCCCTTTGTTCTGGCGGGAGTGAGAGCAGGCAGTTGAGAACCGTCACTGGGCACCAGGAATTGCCGGTTCTGTATAGATGGATGTCCACCCCGTGGCCAGCTTGCTGAGTCTTGGAGACGCTGAGGTGGAGCACGAAGTGGTCTTGATGGCGAACTAGGTGGCGTCTGCACAGGGTTTGGCTGGTCGAGCTGTTACGGGTGAATTCGCTGGGACGTAGGAACCCATAGTAGGCCAGGTAGATGGCGGCTTGTATGACCTGGCTGAGGAGGACACCAAAGGGGGAACCAGCGAGTATGGCGGACATCTCGCGGAAGATGGCACTCGTGATGGGGCGACGTCTGGTTCTGTTTGCCGGTTGCTGCTTCTGGACACCGCGCAGGACAGCTCGGACGGCGTGGGACGAGAAGACAGACAGTCTAGTGGGATCTTAAAGGGCCAAAAAGTGCTGTACACCGGCCAGGTACAGGCGGATAGTGTTGTAGGACAGGGAGAGAATCTGCGGGGGCCAAGGGCCAGTGAACCAACGGAAGCCAAAAACTGCTGCGAAGCCCGTGGAGGCCGCGGCATCTGTCACCACCTGTGGTGAGCGGGGTGAGATGGCGGGGATAAACATGGATATTCCGTTCCATGAGGAAAGGAATTCTTCCCACATCGCTAGGTCTGCTATGGCCGCGGCATCCCGGTTGAGGATCTGACCGGGGTCTTGTGCCTGTGACAGGTAGACTAAGAGCCGTGAGATGAAGGAACGACCTTGAGGGGTGATCCACATGGCAAAATTGAGTATGCCAAGTAGTGACTGGAGCATCCTCTCGTGCGGGTGAAGTCCTAAAGAACTGCCCTGATGCGGGTCAATTTGTCGAGGGGAGGCTGGCCTGCATGGAGCATGTGTCCAAGATAACTCCGAGGAAGGTGACGGAGTGTGCGGGTCCGTCGACCTTGTGCTCAGCTATGGGGATATTGATGTTCTGGAAGACGACTCTCAACTTGTCGAGGCCTACTGGTGACACGTTGGGCTGCTCTATCAGTAAGAAGTTATCTAGGTAGTGGATGACTTCTGTGCATAGGCCGTGTGTAGGAGAATCCGGGTGAGGGATTTGAGCGAAAGTGTCGAAGAGCCATGGGCTACTTTGGAGCCGAACGCGAGCTTGGCGGCAAAGTAGCACCTGTCTCTCCACCTGATACCGTGCCAACACCAGAGAGACGGGTGAATCGGCAGAAGGTTGAAGGCGTCCGATATGTCGGCTTTGAACAGCCAGGCCCCTGTGCCTGTTTTGAGGATAGCCTGGAACGCCATGTCGACGGAGGCGTATCTCAAGGAGAACTCCTCGGGGGGGACCAGGGAGCCGAGGCCGGGGACGCGGCAAGAACGAGGCGCGGACCGGTCGCACACCAAACGAACTTCATTCAAGAACTTGCCCTTGACAAGCCCAATAGGGCTGACTCTCCAGCTGTCGAAGGGGGGTTGTGTGAAGGGACCTACGACGAAACCTCGCTCTAGCTCGGCTAGGAGTAGTTCATCTACTGCTGCTCGTCGGTGGCCGCTGATTTGAGATTTCTACACTTGTGGTAGTGTGGGGCAGGGAGACAAGGCCGGTGTGGAAGCCCACCGTGAATCCTTGTATGAGGAACGTGGCAAGTGAGGGGGTGGGGTGTGAGTCAAGATAGACTCCTAATCGTGGACGTTTATGCGGCTCAGTCATAGGTTTTTCGGCTTGACTTCGCATACATTTTTCGGGTGCGCCCTGTGGCATACGACGCACACGTGGAGCATCCTGCATTGGCTGAAGTTGCACGAGCCGTAGTTGTAATTATTACAGATGGCCGCTCCTCCCATGGTCCGGACAGGGCGTCCGAGTTTGTCGACTTGGGGTTTCTGTGCCGGTGCTGGCGGGTTTGAGCTGAAGCCGAGGTCGAGGGAAACTCGACCGGGCGGCTGACTGCTACACTGGAGCACCAGGTGGCGGTGCGTGTGGAGGATTGGCAGACTGCGCACAACGGTGCGCGCAGGCCGGCAAAATGGCGACAGAATAATTCTGTGTCCATTAGGCTCCAGTCCGTGGGTGACTGGAACTGCGCCATCCTGGCGGCTGCTTCCGCGGAAAAGGAACGGTGGTAGTCGTAGAACGAGAACCCGCCATGCTTGTAACCCAAGTCTACCACGGTGTGGAGATATGAGTCCAACTCTTCCTTTCTGCCGGGGGAAGCTGAACATGGGACGTCTCTAAGCATCCCAAATGTCAATGCAAATTCTGAGACGGACAATTTTGCGGTTGAGTCTGGGGTCCTTAGCTTTGAGGACCACCGAGACATCTCCCCAGGTATGGCCTTGTTCTCAGCTAGGTCGTGGACTGATATGAGTAGGGAGGCGAGGTTGACGTCCTTGCCAACCAGTATGTCCTTCTTTAATGCTGGCTGGAATCAGGTGTGCTGGGCAGACGATGGGACTTGTCCCTGCGGTACCTGTGGCGACTGGTGTTTAGAGGCTGCATTGCGGCAGGGTCAGGGACGGCCGGGGCCGGGTGAGCTTCCAGGAGAGTCACTCTGGCTTGGACTTCCGTGACTGTGTTCGCCAAGGACGACACCATGGTGTGGAGTTGTGCTATGACCGTAGATATAGACTGGAGGAAGTTTGTTGAGCGCTGGGCCTGGCCATGGCAGGAGGAGGGAACAGGAGCCTGAAGAGCTCCGCCTTCCTGGCGTGGCGGGGAACGGCACGCCCCTGCGTCTAAGTTCTGCCGTCGGCCTGGGGATGGTCCATCCCCTGAGGGACTGGTTGCTGTCGCTTACAGACACTGGGGAAGGTGACAAGGGGGCGGTGAGATCCTCGCTGCCCGCTTGAGACATGGTCCTCGGATGGGCTGTACCCTGAGGCGATGTCATGTGGCTTCTGAGGTCGCGAGAAGGTCGACCGGACCTGTTAGGGGGTGAGATAAGCCAAGACTGTTTCTTTCCTTGTGTAAACATACGTACCCAGCTGCTGTGTCTTCGAAAGGACAGGTGTGCGCACGTACGTGGACGTGTGTACACGGTGAGTTTCTATATTTTACCTGGAGAAATACCGTCCAACCTGTTGCAGGGTGGACCTACTGAACTTGGACTGACCTAGAGAAGGGAACAAAGACAGCTGGTGAGGTGTGCCTCGTGGGGTGTGTCCCCCGTCTATGCATATATCCTCTTTTTTTTTTGGAGTGAAACGAGGAACGTTTGTGCCATGTCGTGGGCGCAAAGTGTCGTTTATGAGTGTGCCTTGCTGAGTGACACTGGTCGAGAATTGGAACGAAATGAGGCAAATCCGACTGGGGTACGTCGAGACGAACTGATGCATGGTGGATGCCATCGGATTCGGATCGGGACGTTTTTGTGTGACAGCGAACTGATTGCCATGACAGGAGTATGAAACAGTCGAGCCGCGATGGCGACTGTCGACGAACCGGACTTCTGGAGCATGTACTGAAATGAGGCCAACGGATGTTCAGGGCACATCGGTACGAACCGGCGCGCAATGCGGCTGGGTTCGAATCGGGGTGAAATGAGGAACGTTTGTGCCATGTCGTGGGCGCAAGGTGTCGTTCATGAGTGTGCCTTGCTGAGTGACACTGGTCGAGAATTGGAATGAAATGAGGCAAATTCGACTGGGGTACGTCGAGACGAACTGATGCATGGTGGATGCCATCGAATTCGGATCGGGACGTTTTTGTGTGACAGCGAACTGATCGGCATGACAGGAGTATGAAACGGTCGAGCCGCGATGGCGACTGTAAACGAACCAGACTTCTGGAGCATGTACTGAAATGAGGCCAACGGATGTTCAGGGCGCATCGGTCCGAACCGGCGCGCAGCGCGACTGGGTTCGAAGCGAGGTGCGGCCTGGCAGTGAGAGAAATGAGGGGAACCATTCCCTGAGGTGCTGAACGGTCGGTCGGGTCTCACGACCGACGACGAGCAGACTCAGGGGTGGTTACTGAAATGGGGCCGACAAACCTGGGATACGTTGGAGGCGAAGACCGATCCGCAAAGGTGCGACCGGTTTCGAATCAAAACGTGACTCGTGAGGTGAAATGTTTTCCTCGTGACAGAGGAGCCTAAAACTTTTTCGACTGACAGCGACCGTACTTCTGGAGCACGGAATGAAATGGGGCCTGGGAGCACCTGGGGCGTGCCGGTACGAATCGAGGCACCGGGGTGCGCCTAGACTTGAATCGGAACGTGATACGTGACAGTGAAATGATGCCATGACAGAGGTGTTTTTTCGACCGGTAAGTCGAGAAATTGCGGCTAAACGACCGCTCCCTGGGTCATGTATTGAAATGGGGTTCCACTGCTGGGACATACCGGGACGAATCGGATGTGGCTAGATTCGAACGGCGTGTCGGTGCAGGACCGTGAAATGGCGAAATGACTGAAATGGTGAAATGGCTGAAATGTGACCGTATGAAACGTTACTGCGACTGATTCCGAATCAGGTGATGCGTAAGCGACCGGCTACTGTTATGCAGATAGCGGTACGGATGCGACGTACGGGTACTAATGAATGACTCGTGCGTATGTGGACAACGAGATTCGTGACAAGGTAAGTAACGTTCATAAGTGAAATGTTGGTCAAACGAGACCCCTACCTGTGGCCGCCGAGCCAGATACAATGTACAAAAACCTTCGAACGGGAACAATCCACGAGACGTCTGGCAGTCACGAACGCTAGCGAAATCGAGTAGTCGGCTTAGTGACGTAGTATATCGCGCACCGGAACCGACGAAGACCACAGGCGAGTGGGCCGGTTAAATACCCTCCCGGGCTCCTCCCATAAATTCAGGCCACCATGTTGGCCTTCCACATATAACATATATATAACATGAAGTAGAGACGAGGTACCCACAGGTAGCTGTGAGTCAAACGAGCTTAGACCGACATGCGGTACCCACGGATGGATCCAACCAGGAACGTTGAAAAGTGCAGTGTAAAAGTGGCTCAGCTGGCGTATTCACCCTGAATACACCAGCTGAGCCACTTTTACACTGTGCTTTTGTAGTTTTTATTGAACCCCATTTTATGGAAAAACATTTTTTGGATGTTGCTACATTCTTCAAATAAATCCTTATCCGTCTATCGGGTTTACACCATGAGGAGGTTCTCTTTATCTTTTATTTTATATTCCTGAAATTTAGTTGCCTGTGAGAGGATTGCAGAGACAATTGGAGGCTTCCAATTCTACTTTCCTGTTATCATCACTAGGGATGGGCCCGGTGTTCGATTCGAACCCATGTTCGAATCGAACATCGGCCGTTCGTCCGCTGGTCGAGCCCAGAACTATGTGGGCTGTTCGCATCAAATTCGTGTGATGCGAACGGCCCACAATGCACTGCGCCAGTCGCAGTTCATTGCTGGCTGATGATTGGCCAAGCATGCACTGTGATCCGCGTGCTTGGCCAATCATAGAGCCAGCGGCGAGGAGAGCAATAATTGGCCACAGGCAGGATGCCTGTGGCCAATTATAGCTCAGGGGTTTAGTACACGCCCCACACTATATAAGGCCGCCGCGCCGGCGGCCTCATGTAGTGTGTTACGGCGTTAGGAACATGACGGTGTCAGTGACATTATTCATTCTGCGGTCTTTGACAATTCCTTTATTAAAATCTTCTTTCATCCTCTTTCTTCTGGTCTTCCTTCTTCCTTTCTTCATCCTTCGGTTTCTTCATCTTCTCATTCCGGCATCTTCTTCCATCTTCTTCTTCCATCTTCTTCTTCCTCCGATCCGCTTCTTCTTGCTCTGGTCTTCTCGTCCGGCATCTTCTTCTACGGCGTCGGTGTCTCTTCTTGGGCCACTCTGCGCAATGGGAGGCTCCCGCTGTGGGAGGCTTCGCTGCTTCTGACAGGTCTTTTATAATGGAGGGCGGGGCCATCTGGTGACATGCGCCCCTTCACAGGCATACTATAGACACCCCCCAGGTATGAAATTTAAAGGAATACTACACTTTTATTGTTTCACATTAAGCATTATTAAAATCACTGCTCCTGAAAAAAAGGCAGTTTTAAAAAAAAAAATTGCATTGATACATGTCCCCTGGGGCAGGACCCGGGTCCCCAAACACTTTTTATGACAATAACATGCATATTAGCCTTTAAAATTAGCACTTTTGATTTCAGACTTTCGCGTCCATTGTAATTAATAGGGTTCTAAAGCTCGCGCAAACCGTTCACAGGTTCTGGTGCGAACCGAACCCGGGGGTGTTCGGCTCATCCCTAATCATCACATAGAGGTTGGTGAGTACTGACTGGTAGGGATGGGCCCGGTGCTCGATGCGAACCCATGTTCGCATCGAGCACCGGGTGTTCGCTCGCTCGGCGAGCCCAGAACTATTTTGGCCGCTCGCATCACATTCGTGTGATGCGAGCGGCCCCGCAATGCATTGCGGCCGGCGCGGCCGGCGCAGTGCATTGCTGGCTGATGATTGGCCAAGCATGCACTGTGACCCCGCATGCTTGGCCAATCACAGCGCCGGAAAATCGGAGAGCCATAATTGGCTACAGGCAGGACGCCTGTAGCCAATTACAGCTCAGGGGCTTTAGTACACGCCCCCTCATTTAAAAGGCCGCCACGCCGTCGGCGCCGGTCACATGAGTTCCGGCTTTAGGAGAGAGCAGGCTGATTCTGTGTCACTCTTTGCTAGATTCATTTAGAAAGATTTGCTCTACTTTGCTAAACCATTGGCTATTTATTTGCTAAACCATTGCTACCTGTCATTGATCGTCCATTGCTGCTGCTGGTTAGTGTGTTTTTTAGCTGCTGCTGGGGGTTAGTCTGGTGCGTGTCTTACTGTTAGTACAGTATTTCAGTAGTACCAACCGCAGTGCTGTTAGTACAGCACTGCACCCCAAAAGCACCCACAGGACTTGTAGTGTGTTAGTGGCAGCAAACAGAGCACCTATATTTTCTTCACAGAAGCACCTATAGGACTTGTAGTGTGTTAGTCCCATCACACAGAGATCATATATTTTCTTCCCAGAAGACCCATAGGACTTGTAGTGTGTTAGTCCCATCACACAGAGCTCATATATTTTCTTCCCAGAAGCACCCATAGGACTTGTAGTGTGTTAGTCCCATCACACAGAGTTCCTATATTTTCTTCCCAGAAGCACCCTTAGGACTTGTACTGTGTTAGTGGCATCACACAGAGCTATATTTTCTTCACAGAAGCACCTATAGGACTTTGTAGTGTGTTAGTCCCATCACACAGAGCTCCTATATTTTCTTCCCAGAAGCACCTATAGGACTTGTAGTGTGTTAGTCCCATCACACAGAGCTATATTTTCTTCCCAGAAGCACCTATAGGACTTGTAGTGTGTTAGTCCCATCACACAGAGCTCCTATATTGTCTTCCCAGAAGCACCCATAGGACTTGTAGTGTGTTAGTCCCATCACACAGAGTTCCTATATTTTCTTCCCAGAAGCACCCATAGGACTTGTAGTGTGTTAGTACCATCACACAGAGTTCTTATATTTTCTTCCCAGAAGCACCCTTAGGACTTGTAGTGTGTTAGTCCCATCACACAGAGCTATATTTTCTTCCCAGAAGCACCTATAGGACTTGTAGTGTGTTAGTCCCATCACACAGAGCTCCTATATTTTCTTCCCAGAAGCACCTATAGGACTTGTAGTGTGTTAGTCCCATCACACAGAGCTATATTTTCTTCCCAGAAGCACCTATAGGACTTGTAGTGTGTTAGTCCCATCACACAGAGCTCCTATATTTTCTTCCCAGAAGCACCCATAGGACTTGTAGTGTGTTAGTCCCATCACACAGAGTTCCTATATTTTCTTCCCAGAAGCACCCATAGGACTTGTACTGTGTTAGTCCCATCACACAGAGCTCCTATATTTTCTTCCCAGAAGCACCTATAGGACTTGTAGTGTGTTAGTCCCATCACACAGAGCTCCTATATTTTCTTCCCAGAAGCACCCATAGGACTTGTAGTGTGTTAGTCCCATCACACAGAGCTCCTATATTTTCTTCCCAGAAGCACCTATAGGACTTGTAGTGTGTTAGTCCCATCACACAGAGCTCCTATATTTTCTTCCCAGAAGCACCTATAGGACTTGTAGTGTGTTAGTCCCATCACACAGAGTTCCTATATTTTCTTCCCAGAAGCACCCATAGGACAGAAGCACCCATAGGACTTGTAGAGTGTTAGTCCCATCACACAGAGTTCCTATATTTTCTTCCCAGAAGCACCTATAGGACTTGTAGTGTGTTAGTCCCATCACACAGAGCTCCTATATTTTCTTCCCAGAAGCACCCATAGGACTTGTAGTGTGTTAGTTCCATCACACAGAGCTCCTATATTTTCTTCCCAGAAGCACCTATAGGACTTGTAGTGTGTTAGTCCCATCACACAGCTCCTATATTTTCTTCCCAGAAGCACCTATAGGACTTGTAGTGTGTTAGTCCCATCACACAGAGCTCCTATATTTTCTTCCCAGAAGCACCCATAGGACTTGTAGTGTGTTAGTCCCATCACACAGAGCTCCTATATTTTCTTCCCAGAAGCACCTATAGGACTTGTAGTGTGTTAGTCCCATCACACAGAGCTATATTTTCTTCCCAGAAGCACCTATAGGACTTGTAGTGTGTTAGTCCCATCACACAGAGCTCCTATATTTTCTTCCCAGAAGCACCTATAGGACTTGTAGTGTGTTAGTCCCATCACACAGAGCTCCTATATTTTCTTCCCAGAAGCACCCATAGGACTTGTAGTGTGTTAGTCCCTTCACACAGAGCTCCTATATTTTCTTCCCAGAAGCACCTATAGGACTTGTAGTGTGTTAGTCCCATCACACAGAGCTCCTATATTTTCTTCCCAGAAGCACCTATAGGACTTGTAGTGTGTTAGTCCCATCACACAGAGCTCCTATATTTTCTTCCCAGAAGCACCCATAGGACTTGTAGTGTGTTAGTCCCATCACACAGAGTTCCTATATTTTCTTCCCAGAAGCACCCATAGGACTTGTACTGTGTTAGTCCCATCACACAGAGTTCCTATATTTTCTTCCCAGAAGCACCTATAGGACTTGTAGTGTGTTAGTCCCATCACACAGAGCTATATTTTCTTCCCAGAAGCACCCATAGGACTTGTAGTGTGTTAGTCCCATCACACAGAGTTCCTATATTTTCTTGCCAGAAGCACCCATAGGACTTGTAGTGTGTTAGTCCCATCACACAGAGTTCCTATATTTTCTTCCCAGAAGCACCTATAGGACTTGTAGTGTGTTAGTCCCATCACACAGAGCTCCTATATTTTCTTCCCAGAAGCACCTATAGGACTTGTAGTGTGTTAGTCCCATCACACAG
This sequence comes from Lithobates sylvaticus, assembly GCA_028564925.1. Classification (NCBI taxonomy): domain Eukaryota; kingdom Metazoa; phylum Chordata; class Amphibia; order Anura; family Ranidae; genus Lithobates; species Lithobates sylvaticus. The sequence goes on from CM053029.1 coordinate 19,819,726, forward strand.
AGCTCCTATATTTTCTTCCCAGAAGCACCTATAGGACTTGTAGTGTGTTAGTCCCATCACACAGAGCTTCTATATTTTCTTCCCAGAAGCACCCATAGGACTTGTAGTGTGTTAGTCCCATCACACAGAGCTCCTATATTTTCTTCCCAGAAGCACCTATAGGACTTGTAGTGTGTTAGTTCCATCACACAGAGCTCCTATATTTTCTTCCCAGAAGCACCTATAGGACTTGTAGTGTGTTAGTACCATCACACAGAGCTCCTATATTTTCTTCCCAGAAGCACCTATAGGACTTGTAGTGTGTTAGTCCCATCACACAGAGCTCCTATATTTTCTTCCCAAAAGCACCCATAGGACTTGTAGTGTGTTAGTCCCCATCACACAGAGCTCCTATATTTTCTTCCCAGAAGCACCTATAGGACTTGTAGTGTGTTAGTCCCATCACACAGAGCTCCTATATTTTCTTCCCAGAAGCACCTATAGGACTTGTAGTGTGTTAGTCCCATCACACAGAGCTCCTATATTTTCTTCCCAGAAGCACCCATAGGACTTGTACTGTGTTAGTGGCATCACACAGAGCTCCTATATTTTCTTCCCAGAAGCACCTATAGGACTTGTAGTGTGTTAGTCCCATCACACAGAGCTCCTATATTTTCTTCCCAGAAGCACCTATAGGACTTGTAGTGTGTTAGCCCCATCACACAGAGCTCCTATATTTTCTTCCCAGAAGCACCCATAGGACTTGTAGTGTGTTAGTCCCATCACACAGAGTTCCTATATTTTCTTCCCAGAAGCACCCATAGGACTTGTAGTGTGTTAGTCCCATCACACAGAGTTCCTATATTTTCTTCCCAGAAGAACCTATAGGACTTGTAGTGTGTTAGTCCCATCACACAGAGCTCCTATATTTTCTTCCCAGAAGCACCTATAGGACTTGTAGTGTGTTAGTCCCATCACACAGAGCTCCTATATTTTCTTCCCAGAAGCACCTATAGGACTTGTAGTGTGTTAGTCCCATCACACAGAGCTATATTTTTCTTCCCAGAAGCACCTATAGGACTTGTAGTGTGTTAGTCCCATCACACAGAGCTCCTATATTTTCTTCCCAGAAGCACCCATAGGACTTGTAGTGTTAGTCCCATCACACAGAGCTCCTATATTTTCTTCCCAGAAGCACCTATAGGACTTGTAGTGTGTTAGTCCCATCACACAGAGCTATATTTTCTTCCCAGAAGCACCTATAGGACTTGTAGTGTGTTAGTCCCATCACACAGAGCTCCTATATTTTCTTCCCAGAAGCACCCATAGGACTTGTAGTGTGTTAGTCCCATCACACAGAGTTCCTATATTTTCTTCCCAGAAGCACCCATAGGACTTGTACTGTGTTAGTGGCATCACACAGAGCTCCTATTTTCTTCCCAGAAGCACCTATAGGACTTGTAGTGTGTTAGTCCCATCACACAGAGCTCATATATTTTCTTCCAAGAAGCATCCATAGGACTTGTAGCGTGTTAGTCCCATCACACAGAGCTCCTATATTTTCTTCCCAGAAGCACCTATAGGACTTGTAGTGTGTTAGTCCCATCACACAGAGTTCCTATATTTTCTTCCCAGAAGCACCCATAGGACTTGTACTGTGTTAGTGGCATCACACAGAGCTCCTATATTTTCTTCCCAGAAGCACCTATAGGACTTGTAGTGTGTTAGTCCCATCACACAGAGCTCCTATATTTTCTTCCCAGAAGCACCCATAGGACTTGTAGTGTGTTAGTCCCATCACACAGAGTTCCTATATTTTCTTCCCAGAAGCACCCATAGGACTTGTACTGTGTTAGTGGCATCACACAGAGCTCCTATATATTTCTTCCCAGAAGCACCCTATAGGACTTGTAGTGTGTTAGTCCCATCACACAGAGCTCCTATATTTTCTTCCCAGAAGCACCCATAGGACTTGTAGTGTGTTAGTGGCATCACACAGAGCTCCTATATTTTCTTCCCAGAAGCACCTATAGGACTTGTAGTGTGTTAGTCTCATCACACAGAGTTCCTATATTTTCTTCCCAGAAGCACCCATAGGACTTGTAGTGTGTTAGTCCCATCACACAGAGTTCCTATATTTTCTTCCCAGAAGCACCCATAGGACTTGTAGTGTGTTAGTCCCATCACACAGAGTTCCTATATTTTCTTCCCAGAAGCACCCATAGGACTTGTAGTGTGTTAGTCCCATCACACAGAGTTCCTATATTTTCTTCCCAGAAGCACCTATAGGACTTGTAGTGTGTTAGTCCCATCACACAGAGCTCCTATATTTTCTTCCCAGAAGCACCATAGGACTTGTAGTGTGTTAGTCCCATCACACAGAGAGCTCCTATATTTTCTTCCCAGAAGCACCATAGGACTTCTAGTGTGTTAGTCCCATCACACAGAGCTCCTATATTTTCTTTGCAGAAGCACCCATAGGACTTCTAGTGTGTTAGTGGCATCACACACACAGAGCTCCTATATTTTCTTCTCAGCAGCACCCACAGGACTTCTAGTGTGTTAGTGGCATCACACAGAGCTCCTATATTTTCTTTGCAGAAGCACCCATAGGACTTCTAGTGTGTTAGTGCCATCACACAGAGCTCCTATATTTTCTTCTCAGCAGCACCCACAGGACTTCTAGTGTGTTAGTGCCATCACACAGAGCTCCTATATTTTCTTTGCAGAAGCACCCATAGGACTTCTAGTGTGTTAGTGGCATCACACAGAGCTCCTATATTTTCTTCTCAGCAGCACCCACATGACTTCTAGTGTGTTAGTGGCATCACACAGAGCTCCTATATTTTCTTTGCAGAAGCACCCATAGGACTTCTAGTGTGTTAGTGGCATCACACAGAGCTCCTATATTTTCTTCTCAGCAGCACCCACAGGACTTCTAGTGTGTTAGTGGCATCACACAGAGCTCCTATATTTTCTTTGCAGAAGCACCCATAGGACTTCTAGTGTGTTAGTGGCATCACACAGAGCTCCTATATTTTCTTCTCAGCAGCACCCACAGGACTTCTAGTGTGTTAGTGGCATCACACAGAGCTCCTATATTTTCTTTGCAGAATCACCTATAGGACTTCTAGTGTGTTAGTGGCATCACACAGAGCTCCTATATTTTCTTCTCAGCAGCACCCACAGGACTACCGACTACAATGGCTGGAAGACCGCCAAGGGGAGGCAGAGCGTGCAGAGCCAAGAACACAGGGCAGGCAGGCTCTGTTTCTAGTGGACGTGGCCGTGGCCGTGGTCGTGCATCGTCATCAGCACGTGGCCATGGGACACGCGCGTCTTTGTTTTCGGCAGCTGGACATGTGGAGCCGCATCATGCTGAAGGCTTGGTAGAATGGATGACCAAGCCCTCCTCATCCTCCTCATCCTCTCTCACCCAGGCTCAGGGTACTGGCAGAGCAGCTGCCAACGCGTACTCAATGGCATCATCAGCCACCCCTTCCCTAGACCCACCATGTCCTCCTGAGGAGTCCCCCGAACTCTTTGAGCACAGTGTTGGGTACATGCTCCAGGAGGATGCCCAACGATTCGAAGGCTCGGATGATGATACCCAGCTTGAGGAAGTCAGTAGTGTGCGCGCAGAGAGAGGGGATGCTGAAGGACAGCAATCTGGCAGTACTGTTCCACCAGCTTCAGCTTACTGCCAGGTTTGCTCTAGTGGTGAAGAGGGAGGGGATGATGAGGTCACTGACGCCACGTGGGTGCCTGGAGGGAGAGAGGATGAGGAGGACGAGGAGGAGGAGGATGCGGCGTCACATGTCCAACGAGGCAGGATGCCCCCTGGAGGCCAGCTAGAGGCCAGCACAGCAACTGTACAACACCGCAGAGCTCCGCCTGTGCAGGGCGCTGCCTCTGCACGTTATCAGAAAAGTTCTTTGGTGTGGGCCTTTTTTGAGACAAGTGCATCAGATCGCACCACTGCTATTTGCAATATTTGTCTCAAGCGTATCTCGCGTGGCCAAAACATCAGCCGCTTGGGCACCACAAGCATGACCAGACATATGTCGACCTGCCATGCAGCTCGTTGGCAGGCACACATAAAAGACCCACACCAAAGAACTAAGCGGACCTCTCCTTGCTCCTCATCAGCTGGGATCTCCATCCCCACTACATCTTCAGTCCTCTCTGAAAGCTGCTGTGAGAGGACTGAAGGTGTAGAATTAGGTGTGTCACAACCAAGTACTTGCAGTACACTGACGTCCGATTGTAGCAGGCAAATTTCCCTGCCCCAGCTGCTGGACCGTCGAAAGAAGTACACTCCCAGCCATCCACATGCCCAGCGGTTGAATGCTAGCTTGGCTAAATTGCTAGCACTTCAACTGCTGCCTTTTCAGTTGGTAGACTCGGCCCCCTTCCGTGAGTTTGTTCAATGTGCGGTTCCTCAGTGGCAGGTTCCCAAACGCCACTTTTTCTCACGGAAGGCGATTCCGTCTCTCTACCGGCATGTGGAAGGCAATGTCCATGCCTCGCTGGACAGGGCGGTCAGCGGTAAGGAGCATATTACCGCTGACTCATGGTCCAGCAGGCATGGACAGGGACGTTACCTTTCTTTCACGGCCCATTGGGTCACTCTATTGGCAGCTGGGAGGGATGCAGGACAAGGTGCAGTAGTGTTGGAGGTTGTTCCGCCACCACGCCTCCAAAACGCTACTACTGCTACTGGTTGTGACACACCTCTCTCCTCCACCCCCTCCTCTTCTTCTTCCTCCAGTGCTCTGTCCTCGGAACCAGCGGTGCTCCGTAGGCGTACAAGGGGCTACGCAAGTACGCAGGCAAAAAGATGCCATGCCGTGCTTGCGCTGGTGTGTTTGGGGGACAGGAGCCACACTGGGCCAGAGGTTCTGGCAGCTCTGCAGGGGCAGGCCGAGAGGTGGTTGACGCCACGTCAGATTAAGCCAGGAATGGTCGTTTCTGACAATGGCACCAACCTCCTCTCCGCCCTGCGACAGGGGCAGCTCACCCATGTGCCCTGTATGGCTCACGTCCTCAACCTGGTGGTGCAGCGGTTCTTGGGCAGGTTCCCAGGCTTACAGGATGTCCTGAGGCAGGCCAGGAAAGTCTGTGTGCATTTCCGCCGATCTTATAATGCCAGTGCTCGGCTGACTGAGCTGCAAAAGGAGCTGAACCTGCCCAAGAACCGCCTAATATGTGACATGCCCACCAGGTGGAACTCAACGTTGGCCATGCTGCAGCGACTGCACACGCAGCAGAGGGCCATCAATGAGTACCTTTGCGACTACGGCACCAGGACAGGGTCAGGGGAGCTTGGTTTTTTTTTCCCCACGTCAGTGGAGCATGATCAGGGATGCATGCACTGTCCTCTCACCATTTGAGGAGGCCACGAGGATGGTGAGCAGTGACAGTGCATGCATCAGTGACACTGTACCTCTTGTCCACCTGTTGTAGCATACGCTGCGTGGGATAATGGACAGGGCACTTGAGGCAGAACAGAGGCAGGAAGAGGAGGACTTCCTTGCCTCTCAAGGCCCCCTTTATCCGGACAGTGTTCCTTCTGTCCCACCCATCACACAGGAAGAGGATGAGGATGAGGAGGAGGAGGAGGAGGAGGAGGAGGATTGTGTGAGCATGGAGGTGGAGCCTGGCACTCAGCATCAGCAGCAGCAGCAGTCTTTTAGGGATGATGTACAGTCCCAACAAACCAGTGGACTTGTACGTGGCTGGGAGGAGGTGGCTGGCGATCATGTCATCCTCAGTGACCCAGAAGACTCCGGACCGAATGCCTCAGCTAACCTACGCTGCATGGCCTCCCTGATCCTGCAAAGCCTGCGGAAGGATCCTCGTGTTCTTCGGATCAAGGAGAGGGACCATTACTGGCTGGCCACTCTCCTTGATCCACGGTACAAGGGTAAGGTTGCGGACCTTATCTTGCCGTCGCAGAGGGAGCAGAGGATGAGACATCTCAGGGAGGCCTTGCAGAAAGGTCTGTGCAACGCGTTCCCAGAAACTGGGAGGTTACAAACTCCTGGTCCTGGGCGACGAGTTGCTGAGGCTTCGGTCAGTAGCAGAAGGAGCGGTGGGGAAGGTGGACGTCTGACCGATGCGCTCAGACAATTTTTTAGTCCGCAGCCCCAAGGTATGATCGGTTCCAGCAACCATCGCCAGCGTCTGATATACATGGTGCAGGAATACCTTGGGGCAAGGTCAGACTTGGACACCTTTCCCACCGAAAATCCTCTGGCTTACTGGGTCCTGAGGATGGATCACTGGCCAGAGCTTGCACAGTATGCAATTGAGCTACTGGCCTGTCCTGCCTCCAGCGTTCTTTCCGAACGCACATTCAGTGCTGCTGGAGGATTTGTCACCGATCATAGGGTGCGCCTGTCCACCGACTCGGTTGATCGACTGACCTTCATCAAAATGAATCAGTCTTGGATCACCACCAGCTACCAGGCACCTGAAGCGGATATAACGGAATAATTTATAATGTCACATCCCTTCAAGACTGCCTATGCTGATGCTGAGTGACTGTCCTCTTATGTTCACTGACTATCCTCTTCCTCCTCCTCAATGATCCATGCCACCACACCAGTGCCTAAGGCACAATTTTTCAGCCCCTGTATAACAGGGGCGTGTACTTACAATTTTTTAAAAAAAATGCTTCGCAACACGTGTGACTGCTGTGCTCCAAGTACAGTATCTGTGAGGGGTTGCAGTGTTGTGGCACCAGCACCAGTGCCTAAGGCACAATTTTTCAGCCCCTGTTTAACAGGGGCGTGTAATTACAATTTTTTTAAAAAAATGCTTCGCAACACGTGTGACTGCTGTGCTCCAAGTACAGTATCTGTGAGGGGTTGCAGTGTTGTGGCACCAGTGCCTAAGGCACAATTTTTCAGCCCCTGTTGGGGCGTGTAATTACAATTTTTAGGCAATGCTTTGCAACAGGTCTCATTGCTGTGCTAGGAGTACAGTATCTGTGAGGGGTTGCAGTGTTGTGGCACCAGCACCAATGTCTAAGGCACAATTTTTCAGCCCCTGTTTAACAGGGGCGTGTAATTACAAATCTTGATCTAATAGTTCACAGCAGGGCCCATTCCTGCGCCCACCAAGAGTAACTATGAGGGCCTACAGTCTTGTGGCAACACCGTCCACCACCACCGCCAAAGGCCCAATTTTTCTGCCCTGAATGAATGAATGAATGAATGATTTGTATAGCGCTGCAACTGCAAACTGAATCGCCTCGAGGCGCTTGATCCGACCTGCGTTGATTCCTTCTTAGAAGAGGTAGGTCTTGAGTTTTTTCCTGAAGGCCCGATGGTCTTTTTCCAAGCGGATGTTCGTAGGTAGAGCGTTCCATAGCCGTGGTCCTTGGACTGCAAATCTTCTTTCTCCCCTTGACTTGTACCGGGATTTGGGGACAAGGAGGAGGTTTTGGTCGTTAGATCGGAGGTTGCGATTGGGGGTGTAGTGTTGTATTTTTTCGCAAAACCTGTTCATCAGGTGCTTGCAATTACAAATCTTGATCTAATAACTCACAGCAGGGCCCATTCCTGCGCCCACCAAGAGTAACTGTGAGAGCTTACAGTCTTGTGGCAACACCGTCCACCACCACCACCACCACCACCACCACCACCACCAAAGGCCCAATTTTTCTGCCCTGTTCAACAGGTGCATGCAATTACAAATCTTGATCTAATAACTCACAGCAGGGCCCATTCCTGCGCCCACCAAGAGTAACTGTGAGAGCTTACAGTCTTGTGGCAACACCGTCGTCCACCACCACCACCACCACCACCACCAAAGGCCCAATTTTTCTGCCCGGTTCAACAGGTGCATGCAAGTACAAATCTTGATCTATTAACTCACAGCAGGGCCCATTCCTGTGCCCACCAGTCTTGTGGCTACACCAACATCTAATAGGGCAAATTTCTGCAGAGTATATACGCCAGGCCCCTACTTTCAAACATCCAACTTACAAACGACTCCTACTTGCAAACGGAAAGAGAAAACAGGAAGTGAGAGGAAAACTACCCCTAGGAAGGGAAATTCTATCCTGTTAGATTTAATTTGGGAAAAAGGTATCTCCTCTCTACTGATACTTTATCACCAATCCTTGTTTCAATTAAAACCCCACTTTTCCAAAAACATTTGTCATTGGGACGGAAAGTGAGGTGACATGTTCTGAACAGATGTGCAAAGACAGCAAATGTTACAGGGGTGATAACCCCTCCCTATGTTCTCCAAAAAGCTTAAAAATTGATTTTTTTGGGATGGAGCTACACTTCATAATGTACCTGTTCAGATTCTACTTAAGAACAAACCTACAGTCCGTGTCTTGTTTGCACCACCTATAAACTGCTGTTCAGAGTATATAGGGTTGTAGGTATAGGGTATAGGGTTTTATTTTGGGTGCGGGGTCCCCCTTAATATCCATACAAGACCCAAAGGGGCTGGGGTGGGGGGGGTGATGGGGTAGCCATGCCATTTTTCTCAAGGATTTTCAGCCATATGGCGGCCAGGACAAGACATGACATTAAAGCCGCAAGTGGTTTTAAATGGCTTCTTTTTTTCCTTTACAAATGTCATTTTGTGCAAGGACAGTTCTAAACACGGGAAACACATGCCACTTCACAGGCATACTTTAGACACCCCCCAGGTACCATATTTAAAGGAAAATTTCACTTTTTTTTTTTCACTTTATGCATCATTAAAATGACTGCTCCCGAAAAAACGTTAGTTTTTAAAAGTTCTTTTTGCATTGATATATGTCCCCTGGGGCAGGACCCGGGTCCCCAAACCTGTTTTATGACATTAACATGCATATTGGCCGTTGTAATTAGCACTTTTGATTTCGAACGTCCATTATAACGTATAGGGTTCGAAAATTCGCCGTTGTAATTAGCACTTTTGATTTCGAACGTTCGCGTCCATTCTAACGTATAGGGTTCGAAAATTCGCGCGAACTTTCGGTCCGTTCGAAGGTTCTGGTTCGAACCTAACCCGGGGGTGTTCGGCTCATCCCTTCACGGAGCGCTTTTCATTATCATCTAAAAAACACATACTGTATTCAGATTCACATTCTGTTCTACTGGTGTGATTTAGATACATTTTCAGCGCTACATATTTTTCCTTCATCCCTTACACAATTAGTCTTATGCCCCATACACACGGTTGGATTTTCCGACGGAAAATGTCCTATCGGACAATGTTGTCGGAAATTCTGACCGTGTGTAGGCTCCATCGGAATTTGAGAGCAGGAGATAAAACTTTGTCCGTCGGACAATCCGACGGACAAAGTTTTATCTCCTGCTCTCAAATTTTCCAACAACAAAGTCCTATCGGACTTTTTCCGATCGTGTGTAGCGAATTCCTACGGATAAAGTGCCACGCATGCTCAGATCACATTACAAGACCAAAGCTATTGGCTACTAGCCTCTACGTAGTCCTGTCGTACGCAACGAACGTCACCACGTTCAGGATGATCGGATTTTCCGACAACTTTGTCCGACCGTGTGTACACCAGTGTCGGACAAAATCCATCGGAAAAAATCTGACGGATTTTGTGGTCGGAATTTCCGACCGTGTGTACGGGGCATAATTGTTGTGTTGGCTGCTTACCACCAGGGGAGGCGCGGTTTTATCCCCCCATACTGTAGAAACTGCTACATATCTTTTGTAAACATAACCCAAATTAGTGTATATTATTTGGTCTTTGTGAAAGTTATAGAGTCCACAAACTATGGTGCCAATCACTGAAAATTGATCACATCTGATCAGGCTTTCAGTACATCAGGTGAATCTCATTTCTTGAGACACTAACAAGTCAGGAAAGTACAAATACCCCCAAATGACCCCTTTTTAGAAAGTAGACATTCCAATGTATTAAGTAAGTAGCATGGTGAGTTTTTTAAGTTGTCATTTTTTCCCACAATTCTTTGCAAAATTAAGATTTTTTTTCTTTTTTTACAAAATTGTCAAATTGTCATGTTATTTCTCACACACAGCATATGCATACAACAAATTAACCCCAACATACATTCTGCTACTCTGCCCGAGTGAGACTTTTACATAGCCTGGCCACATACAGAGGACCAACATTGAAGTAGCACCTTCATGCGCTCTACAAGCATAAATGACACATCTCATTTCTCAACCACCTATTACAATTTTGAAGGCCCTGGAGCACCAGGGAATTGGAATTGCCCACAAAATGACCCCATTTTGGAAATCAAACACCCCAACGTATAATCTGAGGCATAATGAGTCCTTTGAATGGTTCATTTTTTTCCAGAAGTTTTTGGAAAATGTGGAAAAAAAATAAAACCGCATTTTTTTTACACAAAGTTGTCAATTTATAAGATAGTTCTAACACATAGCATGTATATAGCAAACATTACACCCCAATTTTTTTCTACTTTTTCTACTCTTCCCGAGTATGGCGATAACACATGTGTGAGACTTTTACACAGCCCGGCCACATACAGAGGCCCAACATTGAAGTAGTACCTTCAGGCGTTCTAGGAGCATAAATTACACATCTCATTTTATTCCTTCCTATCACACTTTTGAAGGTCCTTGAGCACCAGGACAGTGGAATTACCCACAAAATTGCCCCATTTTGGAAATCAAACACCCCAACATATATTCTATGAGGCATGGGCTGAAGATAGGTACTCAGGTACTCTGATGGGCTGGAGACAGGTACTCTGGAAACTTGATGAGCTGCAGACAGGTACTCGGGTACTCTGATGGCCTGGTGACAGGTACTCGGGTACTCTGATGGCCTGGTGACAGGTAGACATGTGCAAAAGGAAAAAATTTGTTTAGTTTCGTTTCATTTTAATTTGTTAACTAATTAATTTCATTTAGTTAGATTCGTTAAATTCTTTAAATTCGTTTTCGGATTTCGTTTAATTTTCGACCGAATTCGAAAATCGGTCGCATTCGAAAATATTTCAACTGAATTCGAAAATATTTCAACATGATTCGAAATTATTTCAACCGCATTTGAAACTATTTCAACCGGATTCGAAAATATTTTGCGACCCGACTTTGGGTCCACGTATGTCAGGGTCACTTAGTGATAGAAACCCCAAGATACGTGGACCCAAATTTCGGGTCGCAAAATATTTTCAAATCTGGTTGAAATAGTTTCAAATGCAGTTGAAATAATTTAAAATCATGTTGATACTATTTCAACCGGATTCGAAAATATTTTGCGACCTGACTTTGGGTCCACGTATCTCGGGGTTACTTGGTGATAGAAACCCCAAATTTGGATATGTTGTAGTGCTCTCTGTATGTTCTACTGTGTTTGCATACCAAATTTGGGGTTTCTAGCTACAAGTGGCCCCGAGATATGTGGCCCCAAAGTCGGGTCGCAAAATGTCATTCTCTGCTGCAGAAAAGTGCTTGAGATTTTGCGACCCGACTTTGTGTCCACGTATCTCGGGGTCACTTAGTGATAGAAACCCCAAATTTAGTATGTAGACACAGTAGAACTACAACATCTCCAAATTTGAGATACGTGGACCCAAAGTCGGGTCGCAAAATGTTTTCGAATCCGGTTGAAATAGTTTAAAATGCAGTTGAAATAGTTTCAAATGCGGTTGAAATAATTTCGAATCATGTTGATACTATTTCAAGCGGATTCGAAAATATTTTGCGACCCGACTTTGAAAAAAAAATTAAATTGATTCTAACAGTCTGCAGGAGTTCTGCAAAAAAAAAGTGAAATGGCTGTTAATAGTCTACAGGAGATCTGCTAAAAAAAAGAAATAGATGCATATAGTCTGCAGGAGATCTGGTGAGAAAACAAAATAGATACTAATAGTCTGCAGGAGATCTGCCAAAAAATGAAATCGATGCTAATAGTCTGCAGGAGATCTTATGGAAACAAATAGTAATCTGCAAAAAAAAATTAAAATGAAATAGATAGTATCTATATTCTATTCTGTTCTATTGTTTTTCTAGTCTATGCTCTATTTCTATTCTAATCTTTTCTATTAAAATTCTAATTCATTCTAACGAAATTCGAATGTCGTAAAAAAAAATATATATATAACCATCTTCCGAAATTCGAATTTAGTATATAATGATTTTGATTTTAATAGAAAATATTTTAAAAGAATAGACTAGAAAAACAATAGAACAGAATAGAATAAAATATAATATATTCTATTCTGTTCTATTGTTTTTCTAGTCTATTTTCTATTTTATTATAATCTTTTCTATCCAAAGTTAAAATTAATTCATTAAAACATTTTAATTCATACTATTCGAAATTCGAATTTATTCTATTCGAAATTCAAATTTATTCTATTCGAAATTCCAATTTCAGAAGATGGTTGTATATTCTTTCTATTTTATTCTATTAAATTATATTTTTTTTCTAGTCTGTTCTAATCTTTTCTATTTGAATTATACATTTTGCATTATACATTATATACATTACCGGCTCGTGAGTCCATCACCGCTGGTAAGAGTACCTCGTCTCTACTTCATGTTATATATATGATGGCAACACATTGAATGACGATATAACATCTTAAAACCACACAGCGATCTAGAGGGAATTTTTACATATACGCCCTAATACATGAACTTTAGTTTCCTGTGATTGATATGTACAATACACGCTAAATACATACATCTTATTACTTACTTACTTACTTATATACATCTGTCACATAAAAAAAAAAAAGATGTGAAATGGCTGTCACGGATGTCGATCGCAAGGCAAGTACATATGCTGTATGTCATTGTCCGAGTGCCACGTGACCTGCCACGTGACCAAGTTGTGGATTGTCCACTTGCCACGTTGCCTGCCACAAGTTATGGGGTTCCTAGCACCAAGTGACCCCCAGATATGGGCGATATGTCAAGTACTTTTCTGCAGCAGAGAATGAAATTTTGCAACCCGAATTTGGGGCCACGTATCTCGGGGCCACTTATAGCTAGAAACCCCAAACACATTACAACTAGCACTACAATAACCCCAAATTTGGGGTTTCTATCACCAAGTACCCCCGAGATGCGTGGACCCAAATTTCAGGTCGCAAAATATTTTCGAATCTGGTTGAAATAGCTTCAAATGTAGTTGAAATAATTTCGAATCATGTTGATACTATTTCAACCGGATTCGAAAATATTTTGTGACCTGACTTTGGGTCCACGTATCTACGGGGTTACTTGGTGATAGAAACCCCAAATTGAGATATTGTAGTGCTAGTTCTACTGTGTTTGCATACCAAATTTGGGGTTTCTAGCTATAAGTGGCCCCGAGATACGTGGCCCCAATTTTATATGCCTTGTAAGGGACAGGGAGGGGGGCTGCATTGATGGCAATGGTGAGGCTGCATTGATGTGGACTGATGAGGCTGCATTGATGCCACTTGTGAGGCTGCAGATGGGCACTGACCCTTATATTGCTTCAAAGTTCCTTATTTTAAATGTAATAATTTTTTTCCTGAAACTTACCTCTTCAAATGAATGTGTGTGTTATACGCCTGTGCTTGTTATACGCTGATAAATACGGTATATCATTTTTTTATTTTTTTATTTTTTGATTTGTTCTATTGTTTTTTTTATGATATTGTTTTCTATTATTTTATAATATTTTCTATTCAAATTCGATTTTATTCTATATGAAATTCGAATTTTGGAAAATGGTTATTTATATGTATGTATATATGTATATATATAACCATCTTCCGAAATTCGAATTTAGTATAGAATGAATTCAAATTCGAATAGAAAGGATTAGAATAGAAAAACAATAGAATATAATAAAATATAATATAATATATATATATATATATATATATATTATATATATATATATATATATATATATATATATATATATATATATATATATATTATATTTTATTCTATTCTGTTCTATTGTTTTTCTAGTCTATTTTCTATTTCTATTCGAATCGTTTCTATTCGAATTCGAATTCATTCTATACAAAATATTTATACATATAACTATCTTCTGAAATTTGAAATTCATATAGAATGATTTCAAATTCGAATAAAAAAGATTAGAATAGAATAGAAAAATAGAAAATAATAGAATAAAAAAAATATAGACGGTCATATTCTATTGTATTTTATTACATTCTATTCAATTCTATTCTATTCTCTACTATTCTTTTATTTCTATTCTATTGGTTTTTTATTTTTATATTCTATTTTATTGTATTCTTTTTTAGAAATCAATTTACCGTATTTATCTGCATATAACACGCATTTTTCCCCCTTAAAATCGGGGGAAAGTCGTGGGTGCGTGTTATACGCCGATCCCCCCCATAAAAGTGACAAAAAAAATCAAACGGACCCCGAAAAATAGCGACCGCCGTCCAAAAAAAACGAGCGCCGCCGAAAAAAAAACGAGCGCCGCCGAAAAAGAACGAGTGCTGCAGAAAAAGACCGATCTGACTGTTCGGTTCCGCTCGCAGTCCCGCCTCCCTGCTCTCGCTTCCGAAACAGCAAGGAGGCGGGTCTGCGAGCGGAGCCGAACAGACGGCTCGGTCTTTTCCGGCGGCGCAGTCTTTCTAGGCGGCAAATTTAAACAGGGCAAGCTGCAAATGACGCTGGCAAGCTGCAAATGACACTGACAAGCTGCAAATGACACTGGGCAAGCTGCAAATGATGCTGGCAAGGCTGCAAATCACACTGAGCAAGGCTGCAAATGACACTGGGCAAGGCTGCAAATGACACTGGGCAAGGCTGCAAATGACACTGGGCAAGGCTGCAAATGACACTGGGCAAGGCTGCAAATGACGCTGGGCAAGGCTGCAAATGACGCTGGGCAAGGCTGCAAATGGCGCTGGGCAAGCTGCAAATGACACTGGGCAAGGCTGCAAATGACGCTGGGCAAGGCTGCAAATGGCGCTGGGCAAGCTGCAAATGACACTGGGCAAGGCTGCAAATGACGCTGGGCAAGGCTGCAAATGACGCTGGGCAAGCTGCAAATGATGCTGGGCAAGGCTGCAAATGACGCTTAAATGTACGTTTTTTTTTTTCCCTAAACTTCCCTCCTAAAACTTTTTTTCCTTAAAATGCCCTCCTAAACTTGGGGTGCGTGTTTTACGCCGGTGCGTGCTATACGCCGATAAATACGGTATATTTTTTCTAATTCGATTTGAATTTATTTTCGAATTCGAGTCGAAAATATTTAGAATTTGAGTCGAAAATATGTTGAATTCGATTCGAATTTCGTCCGCGATTTTTCGATTCGAAAAAATGTGGATTCTGTTAAATTCGTTAGTATTGTCCGAATAATGAAAAATTTGTCCGAATTTCGATTCAGAACATAACGAAATGCACATGTCTAGTGACAGGTACTCGGGTACTCTGATGGACTGTGACAGGTACTCGGGTACTCGGGTACTCTGATGGACTGTGACAGGTACTCGGGTACTCGGGTACTCTGATGGACTGTGACAGGTACTCGGGTACTCTGATGGACTGTGACAGGTACTCGGGTACTCAGATGGACTGTGACAGGTACTCGGGTACTCAGATGGACTGTGACAGGTACTCCGGTACTCAGATGGACTGGTGACAGGTACTCGGGTACTCAGATGGACTGTGACAGGTACTCGGGTACTCGGGTACTCTGATGGACTGTGACAGGTACTCCGGTACTCAGATGGACTGTGACAGGTACTCCGGTACTCAGATGGACTGTGACAGGTACTCGGGTACTCGGGTACTCTGATGGACTGTGACAGGTACTCGGGTACTCTGATGGACTGTGACAGGTACTCGGGTACTCAGATGGACTGTGACAGGTACTCGGGTACTCAGATGGACTGTGACAGGTACTCCGGTACTCAGATGGACTGGTGACAGGTACTCGGGTACTCAGATGGACTGTGACAGGTACTCGGGTACTCGGGTACTCTGATGGACTGTGACAGGTACTCCGGTACTCAGATGGACTGTGACAGGTACTCCGGTACTCAGATGGACTGTGACAGGTACTCCGGTACTCAGATGGACTGGTGACAGGTACTCGGGTACTCAGATGGACTGTGACAGGTACTCCGGTACTCAGATGGACTGTGACAGGTACTCATAAGGACTGACAGGTACTCAGATGAACTGTGACAGGTACTCATATGGACTGACAGGTACTCAGATGAACTGTGACAGGTACTTTGATTGGTAGTGACAGGTCCTCTTTATTGGGGAGGGGGGGCAATCAGTGTGATTGGTGTACACTGTAAGTGGTAATGAGATGTTACTGCAATCTCCTTCTCACATACGATCGGTGTGTGAAGGAGAACCCGGTAACATCTCGTTACCGCGGTTTGTTGACATTTAGTGATCGGCTGAGAAAGGATCAGAGCCGATCACGTGGTAAACAGCCGCTGGCCAATGGCTGGTTACCAGCGTTGATGACGAGCAGTGTTTCCGGGAACACACCCCCACCAACGTGCTTGTGCAGCGCGCTCGAGATCGCGCGCATGCACCGTGCAAAGTGGGGCGCCCGTGACTTCATCACACCGATCACGTGGTAAACAGCCATGCCCAATGGCTGTTCACCCCCTCAGTGGCGAGCGGTGTCTCCGTGACACGCCACCACCAAAGGAACATGGATGCGCATTCCCTGTTTAAATGGAGGGACGTCATATGACGCCCTCCCAGAACGAGAGTCGCGCTGCCTGCCCATCATATGACAGCAGGCGGGCGGCAAGCGGTTAACATAAAAAAGGATACCGTTCTATTAGCCCCCTTCTATTGTCCCACAACAGTGGGTGATCTTTAGGGAGGACAAAGGCTATATAGCTGCATATCACAACCTTTCACCATCCAATAAACCATCTTGTAGTATATGTGTTACCTGGGTAAGGCAAGGGCACGGCATAAGGGATGAGATCCACCCTGCTACTGTCATCTAGGATCTTGGCGTCATCTAATGTGCCTACAACAAAGAGATATCTATGCTAGGGTGGGAAAGCCAACATTATACTGTGAAACAAGTGATTTTTTATTGCCCCTATATATTGTGGATTCTGTAAATTGGCCAGGTGTGGCTCTGGCACCAATGAAGTTTTCTTTAATGTTGTGTGGATGTATTGGGGTGTAGATCCACAGTAATCTGAGACGAGCCACCATTGTTATCATTACAGGTTCTCTTTCCAATGAAGTTCAGAGCATTTGGGGAGTGGTGAGGAACCTGGAAAAAGTCCAAACAGCAAGCAGTAAGATTATCTTATTCCAATCACTGGAACACTTACCCATCAAACCACCTTTCACAGGATGTAGATATCAAAAACCCTCTCTCTGTTTGTTTGTGTAGCACTGACCCCCAAAGGAGCTGCTAGTTTGAATTGGGCCTGCACTCTTCTGAGAAACCCCACTAACTTAACTTGATCCCCTTGGCACAGCTGTGGTGCAATGCAATACAATACAATACAGTAACAATATAAAGTACCTGGATCATCCCCCTCAGGATCCACTGGCTCCACCTGGTGGGGAAAGCAGCACGCCACACAACTGAATACTTAACCACTTCAGCCCCGGACCAATTGCCAGGCCCCTTTTTGCGATTCGGCACTGCGTCGCTTTAACTGACAATTGCGCGGTCGTGCGACGTGGCTCCCAAACAAAATTGGCGTCCTTTTTTTCCCACAAATAGAGCTTTCTTTTGGTGGTATTTGATCGCCCCTGCGGTTTTTATTTTTTGCGCTATAAACAAAAATAGAGCGACAATTTTGAAAAACATCCAATATTTTTTACTTTTTGCTATAATAAATATCCCCAAAAAATATATAAAAAAACGTTTTTTTTCCTCAGTTTAGGCCGATACGTATTCTTCTACATATTTTTGGTAAAAAAAATCGCAATAAGCGATTATTGATTAGTTTGCGCAAAAGTTATAGCGTTTACAAAATAGGGGATAGTTTTATAGCATTTTTATTAATATTTTTTTTTTTTTATTAGTAATGGCGGCGATCATCGATTTTTTTATTGTGACTGCGACATTATGGCGGACACATCGGACATTTTTTGACACATTTTTGGGACATTTGTCATTTATACAGCAATCACTGCTATTTAAATAGCACTGATTCCTATGTAAATGACAGTTGTAGTGAAGGGGTTAACCACTAGGGGGCGGGGAGGAGTCAGTGTGACGTGTTGTGTTTTTTTTTACAGTAGGGGGGCGTGGCTGTACGTCTGACGTCATTGATCGGCGTTCCCGATGACAGGGAACCGCCGATCACTGACAGTCAGTGTAGGAAGCGCGGGGAGAGGTTTGTTTACATAGACCTCTCCCCGTTCTTCAGCTCCGTAACCCGATCGCGGGATACCAGCGGCGATCGGGTCCGCTGGTCCCCGCGGCCGTGGTCACGGAGCTCCCGACCGGGTCGCGAGCGCGCCGCTGGCGGCGCGCTCCCGTCCCACGGGGAGGCAAATGCACGATCACGTACAGGTACGTGATTTTGCCTGCCCGTGCCATTCTGCTGACGTATATATGCAGTGGCCGGTCGGGAAGTGGTTAACCAGAAATATTTTTACTGCAAAATGTTTAGACAGGTGGTTACAGAGATTGCGCTGTCATCCCTACATAGGATGACAGCGCAATATATATATCAATAAACAAATACAATTTGAAAGATATATATTTATGCATATTAATCTGGTAAGTCCCCCTACTTTAAAAGTTATACATGAGGCCTCACTGAAAGTACTTTCTCCCATATCTTCTTTCTTTGCTAGCTAAAATGACTCCTTTGATATTTGTAATCCAAGGTGTGAAAAGAGTTAGTTCAGGGTGCTCCGCGTGTAACTTCCAAGAACTTATGTACAATGCTTGGGCACCAAAGTTAAGTAGGCCTCAAGCCTGCTCAGTGTCAGTTGCTCTGCTACTCCTCCGTGGCACTACAGATTCCAGTGGGGCCTGTAAATGAGTCTAACTGCGTGCAACAAAGTCACAAACGGTGGGCCGTAACCCGCTCACCAACTGGATCGGAGTTCTGGGTGATGACTTTGATCCGGTAACTGCAGCTTGCTTCTGTATCAGCTGGGCCAGATGCTCTGTGTCACTCCGCTGAGTAGATTCGGTCCTCCGATACTCCGATGAACGTCTCCAGGCCTCGTCAATCTGGTCACCAGGGCCCAGAAGTGGGTGGATCCTGACCTCATTGGTCCTCTTCTGTCCTCAGCAGTGTGGTGGGGGGTCCTTATATAATGGGTCTGCGACATGATGGGTCCTCTTCTGTCCCTACCAGTGGGTGGGTTCTGACCTCATGGGTTCTCTTCTGTCCTCAAAAGGGCGTGGTTCCTGACCTCATGGGTTATCTTCTATCCTCAGCAGTAGGTGGGTCCTGACGTCACAGACCCATGACATGATGGATCCAATTCTATCCTCAGCAGTGGGTGGGTCCTGACATCATGGTTCCTATTCTGTCCTCAGCAGTGGGTGGGTTCATTACATGGTGGGTCCTCTTCTGTCCTTAGCAGTGGCTGGACCCTGACCTCATGGGTTCTCTTCTGTCCTCAGCAGGGAGTAGGTTCTGATCTTATGGTTCCTCCTTTATCCTCAGCAGAAAGTGGGTTCTAACCTCATGGTTGGTCTTCATTCCTCAGCAGTGGGTAGGTCCTGACGTCATTGTTCCTCTTCTGTCCTCAGCAGAGGGTAGGTTCTTACCTCATGGTTCCTCTTCTGTTCTCAGCAGAGGGTGGGTTCTGACCTCATGGTAGACATGGGAACTGTCAAAAAATTAGTTTCGTTTTGTCCCGTTTCGTATATAAAAAAATTCGTAATTCGTATACGAAATTCCGTTCGAATTCGTACGAAATACGAAATTCCGTTCAAATTCGGACGAATCACAATTTTTTTTCCGAATCGTTAGTAAAGTTACGAATCGTTAACGCGGCTAATGAATTGTTGGTTCTCATAACACAGAGAACAATTCGAATCCAACTACAAATATCGAATTTCAAGTTACGAATCGTTACGAATCGTTACGAATCGTTACGAATCGTTACGAATCGTTAGTAAATCCAACTACAAATATCGAATTTCAACTAATATGAAAGAAATTATAATAGCGGATATAACGAATGCTTCGACTGCTTCGAATTAATTCGAGATTCAGTATATCTAATATAGAGAACTGTTCCTGCACAAAGTGTCATTTTTGCAGGAAAAAAAGCTATTTAAAATCACTTGCGGCTATTGCCGGCAAATGAATTGTCGGCTCCATAACACAGAGAACAGTCATTCATTGATATAAAAAAAAGCGTAGGGGTCCCCCCAAATTCAATAACCAGGCCCTTCAGGTCTGGTATGGATATTAAGGGGGACCCCAAAAAAAAAAAAAAAATGGCGTGGGGTCCCCCCCAAATATCCATACCAGACCCTTCAGGTCTGGGATGGATTTTAAGGGGAACCCCGGCCAAAAAAAAAAAAAAAAAATGGCGTGTGGTCCCCCTCAAAATCCATACCAGACCCTTTATCCGAGCACGCAACCTGGCAGGCCGCAGGAAAGGAGGGGGGACGAGAGCGGCCCCCCTCCCGCCTGAACCGTACCAGGCCACATGCCCTCAACATTGGGAGGGTGCTTTGGGGGTCTGAGACCCCCAAAGTACCTTGTCCCCATGTTGATGAGGACAAGGGCCTCTTCCCCACAACCCTGGCCGGTGGTTGTGGGGGTCTGCGGGCGGGGGGCTTATCGGAATCTGGAAGCCCCCTTTAACAAGGGGACCCCCAGATCCCGCCCCCCCCCTGTGTGAAATGGTAAGGGGTACAAAAGTACCCCTACCATTTCACCAAAAAAGGTGACAAAAATGGTAAAAATTACAGGAGACGGTCTTTGACAATTCCTTTATTAAAATCTTCTTTCTTCTGGTCTTCCTTTCTTCATCTTCTCCTTCCGTCATCTTCTTCCATCTTCTTCCTTCGATTCGCTTCTTCTTCCTCCAGTCTTCTCGTCCTTCTCGTCCGGCATCACCGTCTCTTCTCGCAGGCCGCTCCTCGCAATGGGAGGCTCCCGCTCTGTGAGGCTCCGCTCCGCTGACAGGTCTTTTATAACGAAGGCACCTGGTAACCCCGCCCCCTCTGACGCACGGGGACGTCATGTGGAATTCCCTATGGCTTTCCCCATGACGTCAGAGGGGGGGTGGGGTCACCAGGTGCCTTCGTTATAAAAGACCTGTCAGCCGGAGCGAAGCCTCACAGAGCGGGAGCCTCCCATTGCGAGGAGCGGCCTGCGAGAAGAGACGGCGATGCCGGACGAGAAGGACGAGAAGACCGGAGAAAGAAGAAGCGAATCGAAGGAAGAAGAAGATGGAAGAAGATGCCGGAAGGAGAAGATGAAGAAAGAAGATTTTAATAAAGGAATTGTCAAAGACCGTCTCCTGTCATTTTTACCATTTTTGTCACCTTTTTTGGTGAAATGGTAGGGGTACTTTTCCCCCCTCCTTTCCTGCGGCCTGCCAGGTTGTGTGCTCGGATAAAGGGTCTGGTATGGATTTTATAGGGGACCCCACGCCATTTTTTTTGGCTGGGGTCCCCCTTAATATCCATCCCAGACCTAAAGGGCCTGGTTATTGAATTTGGGGGGACCCCTACGCTTTTTTTTTTTATCAATGACTTCAATGAATGACAGTTCTCTGTATTACGGATCCGACAATTTATTTGCCGGCAATAGCCGCAAGTGATTTTAAATAGTTTTTTTTTCCTGCAAAAAATACATTGTGCGGGAACATTTCTCTATATTAGATATACTGAATCTCGAAGCATTCGTTATATCCGCTATAATAATTTCTTTCATATTAGTTGAAATTAGATATTTGTTAGTTGTTGTATTCGAATTGTTCTCTGTATTACGGGAATCAGCAATTAGCCGCGAGTGATTTTAAATGTGTTTTTTTCCTGCAAAAATGACACATTGTACAGAGAGAGTTGTAAGCACGGGAAACATGCGCCCCTTCATAGGCATACTATAGAGTATATAGTATATAGAAGGGGGCATGTTTCCTGTGCTTACAACTCTCTCTGTACAATGTGTCATTTAAAATCACTCGCGGCTAATTGCCGATTCCCGTAATACAGAGAACAATTCGAATACAACAACTAACAAATATCTAATTTCAACTAATATGAAAGAAATTATTATAGCGGATATAACGAATGCTTCGAATGCTTCGAGATTCAGTATATCTAATATAGAGAACTGTCTCTGTACAATGTGTCATTTTTGCAGGGAAAAAAAAACTATTTAAAATCACTTGCGGCTATTGCCGGCAAATAAATTGTCGGATCCGTAATACAGAGAACTGTCATTCATTGAAGTCATTGATAAAAAAAAGTTTAGGGGTCCCCCCAAATTCAATAACCAGGCCCTTCAGGTCTGGTATGGATATTAAGGGGGACCCCAGCCAAAAAAAAAAAAAAAAATGGCGTGGGGTCCCCCTCAAAATCCATACCAGACCCTTGAGGTCTGGGATGGATTTTAAGGGGAACCCCGGCCAAAGAAAATGGCGTGGGGGTCCCCCATAAAATCCATACCAGACCCTTATCCGAGCACGCAACCTGGCAGGCCGCAGGAAAGGAGGGGGGGACGAGAGCGGCCGAACCGTACCGGGCCACATGCCCTCAAAATTGGGAGGGTGCTTTGGGGGTCTGAGACCCCCAAAGCACCTTGTCCCCATGTTGATGAGGACAAGGGCCTCATCCCCACAACCCTGGCCGGTGGTTGTGGGGGTCTGCGGGCGGGGGGCTTATCGGAATCTGGAAGCCCCCTTTAACAAGGGGACCCCCAGATCCCGGCCCCCCCTGTGTGAAATGGTAAGGGGGTACAAAAGTACCCCTACCATTTCACCAAAAAAGTGGCAAAAATGGTAAAAATGACAGGAGACGGTCTTTGACAATTCCTTTATTAAAAAATCTTCTTTCTTCTTTCTTCTGGTCTTCCTTTCTTCATCTTCTCCTCCTTCCGTCGTCTTCTTCCATCTTCTTCTTCCTTCGATTCGCTTCTTCTTCCTCCGGTCTTCTCGTCCTTCTCGTCCGGCATCGGCGTCTCTTCTCGCAGGCCGCTCCTCGCAATGGGAGGCTCCCACTCTGTGAGGCTTCGCTCCGGCTGACAGGTCTTTTATAACGAAGGCACCTGGTGACCCCCGCCCCCCTCTGACGTCATGGGGAAAGCCATAGGGAATTCCACATGACGTCCCTGTGCGTCAGAGGGGGCGGGGTCACCAGGTGCCTTCGTTATAAAAGACCTGTCACCCGGAGCGGAGCCTCACAGAGCAGGAGCCTCCCATTGCGAGGAGCGGCCTGCGAGAAGAGACGACGATGCCGGACGAGAAGGACGACGCCGGACGAGAAGGACGAGAAGACCGGAGGAAGAAGAAGCGAATCGAAGGAAGAAGAAGATGGAAGAAGATGCCGGAAGGAGAAGATGAAGAAAGGAAGACCAGAAGAAAGAAGAAGAAAGAAGGTTTTAATAAAGGAATTGTCAAAGACTGTCTCCTGTCATTTTTACCATTTTTGCCACTTTTTTGGTGAAATGGTAGGGGTACTTTTGTACCCCCTTACCATTTCACACAGGGGGGGGGCCGGGATCTGGGGGTCCCCTTGTTAAAGGGGGCTTCCAGATTCCGATAAGCCCCCCGCCTGCAGACCCCCACAACCACCGGCCAGGGTTGTGGGGAAGAGGCCCTTGTCCTCATCAACATGGGGACAAGGTGCTTTGGGGGTCTCAGACCCCCAAAGCATCCTCCCAATGTCCCAATGACCTGGTACGGTTCAGGCGGGAGGGGGGGCCGCTCTCGTCCCCCCTCCTTTCCTGCGGCCTGCCAGGTTGCGTGCTCGGATAAAGGGTCTGGTATGGATTTTGAGGGGGACCCCACTTTGTCATTCGAATTCATTCGTTATATCTGCTATAATAATTTCGTTCAAATTAGTTGAAATTCGATATTGGTAGTTGGTAGTTGGATTCGAATAATTTGGAGCTCAAATTCGTAAACGGAATTTTTCCTGCAAAAATGACACTTTGTCATTCGAATTCATTCAAATCCATTCGAATGCATTCGAATCATTCGGCAACGAAATTCGTAAACGGAATTTCGTATTCCGTACGGAATTCGTACTAAAAAAAATTTGTACTACGGATTCGTAAATTCGTACGAATTTCGAACAATTTGTACGAATTACGAATTCGTACGAAACAAATCGCACATGTCTACCTCATGGTTCCTCTTCTGTTCTCAGCAGAGGGTGGGTTCTGACCTCAGGGTTCCTCTTCTGTTCTCAGCAGAGGGTGGGTTCTGACCTCATGGTTCCTCTTCTGTTCTCAGCAGAGGGTGGGTTCTGACCTTATGGTTCCTCTTTTGTCCTCAGCACTGGGTGAATCTTGAATGCTGCAGAGTGCAGACCTTATAATGAAAAGGTGTTGCCCTCAGCAGTAGGGATGAGCCGAACACCCCTGGGTTCAGTTCGCACCAGAACCTTCGAACGGACCGAAAGTTTGCGCGAATTTTCGAACCCTATTCGTTATAAGGGACGCGAACGTTCAAAATCAAAATTGATAATTACAACGGCCAATATGCATGTTAATGTCATAAAACAGGTTTGGGGACCCGGGTCCTGCCCCAGGGGACATATATCAATGCAAAAAGAACTTTTAAAAACTAACGTTTTTTTCGGGAGCAGTCATTTTAATGATGCATAAAGTGAAAAAAAAAAAGTGAAATTTTCCTTTAAATATGGTACCTGGGGGGTGTCTAAAGTATGCCTGTGAAGTGGCATGTGTTTTTCCGTGTTTAGAACTGTCCTTGCACAAAATGACATTTGTAAAGGAAAAAAAGAAGCCATTTAAAAACTGGCGGCTTTAATGTCATGTCTTGTCCTGGCCGCCATATGGCTGAAAATCCTTGAGAAAAATGGCATGGCTACCCCATCGCCCCTTTGGGTCTTGTATGGATATTAAGGGGGACCCCGCACCCAAAATAAAACCCTATACCTACAACCCTATATACTCTGAACAGCAGTATATAGGCGGTGCAAACAAGACATGGACTGTAGGTTTGTTCTTAAGTAGAATCTGAACAGGTACATTATGAAGTGTAGTTCCATCCGCAAAAAATCTATTTTTAAGCTTTTTGGAGAACATAGGGAGGGGTTATCACCCCTGTAACATTTGCTGTCTTTGCACATCTGTTCAGAACATTTCACCTCACTTTCCGTCCCAATGACAAATGTTTTTGGAAAAGTGGGGTTTTAATTGAAACAAGGATTGGTGATAAATCATCAGTAGAGAGGAGATACCTTTTTCCCAAATTAAATCTAACAGGATCGAATTTCCCTTCCTAGGGGTAGATTTCCTCTCACTTCCTGTTTTCTCTTTCCGTTTGCAAGTAGGAGTCATTTGTAAGTTGGATGTTTGAAAGTAGGGGCCTGCCATATATACTCTGCAGAAATTTGCCCCATTAGATGTTGGTGTAGCCACAAGACTGTAAGCCCTCACAGTTACTCTTGGTGGGCACAGGAATGGGACCTGCTGTGAGTTATTAGATCAAGATTTGTAATTGCATGCACCTGTTGAACAGGGCAGAAAAATTGGGCCTTTGGTGGTGGTGGTGGTGGACGGTGTTGCCACAAGACTGTAGGCCCTCATAGTTACTCTTGGTGGGCGCAGGAATGGGCCCTGCTGTGAACTATTAGATCAAGATTTGTAATTACACGCCCCTGTTAAACAGGGGCTGAAAAATTGTGCCTTAGGCATTGGTGCTGGTGCCACAACACTGCAACCCCTCACAGATACTGTACTCTGAGCACAGCAATGAGACCTGTTGCAAAGCATTGCCTAAAAATTGTAATTACACGCCCCAACAGGGGCTGAAAAATTGTGCCTTAGGCACTGGTGCCACAACACTGCAACCCCTCACAGATACTGTACTTGGAGCACAACAGTCACACCTGTTGCGAAGCATCTTTTAAAAAAATTGTAATTACACGCCCCTGTTAAACAGGGGCTGAAAAATTGTGCCTTAGGCATTGGTGCTGGTGCCACAACACTGCAACCCCTCACAGATACTGTACTTGGAGCACAACAGTCACACCTGTTGCGAAGCATCTTTTTAAAAAATTGTAATTACATGCCCCTGTTATACAGGGGCTGAAAAATTGTGCCTTAGGCACTGGTGCTGGTGCCACAACACTGCAACCCCTCACAGATACTGTACTCTGAGCACAGCAATGAGACCTGTTGCAAAGCATTGCCTAAAAATTGTAATTACACGCCCCAACAGGGGCTGAAAAATTGTGCCTTCGGCACTGGTGCTGGTGCCACAACACTGCAACCCCTCACAGATACTGTACTTGGAGCACAGCAATCACACCTGTTGCGAAGCATTTTTTTTTTAAATTGTAAGTACACGCCCCTGTTATACAGGGGCTGAAAAATTGTGCCTTAGGCACTGGTGTGGTGGCATGGATCATTGAGGAGGAGGAAGAGGATAGTCAGTGAACATAACAGGACAGTCACTCAGCATCAGCATAGGCAGTCTTGAAGGGATGTGACATTATAAATTATTCAGTTATATCCGCTTCAGGTGCCTGGTAGCTGGTGGTGATCCAAGACTGATTCATTTTTATGAAGGTCAGTCGATCAACCGAGTCGGTGGACAGGCGCACCCTATGATCGGTGACAAATCCTCCAGCAGCACTGAATGTGCGTTCGTAAAGAACGCTGGATGCAGGACAGGCCAGTAGCTCAATTGCATACTGCGCAAGCTCTGGCCAGTGATCCATCCTCAGGACCCAGTAAGCCAGAGGATTTTCGGTGGGAAAGGTGTCCAAGTCTGACCTTGCCCCTAGGTCTCAGCAACTCGTCGTCCAGGACCAGGAGTTTGTAACCTCCCAGTTTCTGGGAACGCGTTGCACAGACTTTTCTGCAAGGCCTCCCTGAGATGTCTCATCCTTTGCTCCCTCTGCGACGGCAAGATAAGGTCCTCAACCTTACCCTTGTACCGTGGATCAAGGAGAGTGGCCAGCCAGTAATGGTCCCTCTCCTTGATCCGAAGAACACGAGGATCCTTCCGCAGGCTTTGCAGGATCAGGGAGGCCATGCAGCGTGAGGCATTTGGTCCGGAGTCTTCTGGGTCACTGAGGATGACATGATCGCCAGCCACCTCCTCCCAGCCACGTACAAGTCCACTGGTTTGTTGGGACTGTACATCATCCCTAAAAGACTGCTGCTGCTGAGTGCCAGGCTCCACCTCCATGCTCACACAATCCTCCTCCTCCTCCTCCTCCTCCTCCTCCTCCTCCTCATCCTCCTCATCCTCATCCTCATCCTCTTCCTGTGTGATGGGTGGGACAGAAGGAACACTGTCTGGATAAAGGGGGCCTTGAGAGGCAAGGAAGTCCTCCTCTTCCTGCCTCTGTTCTGCCTCAAGTGTCATCCATTCTACCAAGCCTTCGGCATGATGCGGCTCCACATGTCCAGCTGCCGAAAACAAAGACAAGCGTGTCCCATGGCCACGTGCTGATGGCGATGCACGACCACGTCCACGGCCAGCACTGTTGTCTCTAGAAACAGAGCCTGCCTGCCCTGTGTTCTTGCCTCGGCACGCTCTGCCTCTCCTTGGCGGTCTTCCAGCCATTGTAGTCGGTAGTGTATATAGTATAAAAAAAAGAGCTCCTATGTGTGCTCACAACACACTGTAGGTCCTATGGGTGCTGACACTAACACACTATAGGTACTATGTGTGCTGCTGAGAAGAAAATATAGGAGCTCTGTGTGCTGCCACTAACACACTAGAAGTCCTATGGGTGCTGCTGACACAATAGGTAGTATATGTGTGCTGCTGTCAAGAAAATATAGGAGCTCTGTGTGCTGCCACTAACACACTAGAAGTCCTATGGGTGCTGCTGAGAAGAAAATATAGAAGCTCTGTGTGCTGCCACTCACACACTAGAAGTCCTATGGGTGCTGCTGAGAAGAAAATATAGGAGCTCTGTGTGATGCCACTAACACACTAGAAGTCCTATGGG